>PVKA01019878.1:0-41293 GCA_004027165.1 Ctenomys sociabilis
GTAATTGCTACTTCTAGCAGGCTTTGGAAGAAGAAACCGAGAAGAACTATTAAAGCCAGGCACTGTGATGCACCCAGCACTCAGGGAGCTCAAGCAGGAGGAACACTACTAGTCTGAGGCCTAGGCTACACAATGAGTTCAAGGGGGAAAATACCCACTCGGCCCCCCTAGGACAGAAGCTTTTTTTTCCTCTCAATAAATCTGTTCAGCTCTTAAAAAAAAAAAAAAAAAAGAACAATGAGTTCAAGGCAAGCATGGACTATGGAGCAAGACTCTGTTGAAAGAAAGAGAGAGAGAGAGAGAGAGACAGAGAGAGAGAGAGAGAGGGAAAAGAACAACAGCAACAGTTAAAACTATATGAGAGGAACAATTTTTTTTTTTTTAATTAAATAAGGACTGGGACATAGCTTTAGTGTCATAAGTGCTTGCCTGGCAAGCACAAGGCCCTGAGTTTGATCCCCAATACTGAAAAAAAAAAAGAAATTACATAGAAAAAAAGTTGAAAAACATATATCTCCTTTCTCTATTTCTCTGTGGGAAAAGGGAAAAGAAATCTCTTTGAATTAAATGATGAAACTAAAATAAATACTAACTTTACACTATCTCATTTATAGATTGGCACAATACAGTTTTCCAACCATAAAAAATTCCTGCCATCTACATATTTATACTTATTTTCCTCCTGTATTTTATAAGTCTAACACAGTCACTATAAAACTCAAAAATCTATCTCAGTGACAACCTGCTCGGGCCCCCTCCTGTTCCTCTCTTGGACAGGAGCTTGCTTTCCCTCAATAAATAGATTCTGCTCATTAAAAAAAAAAAACTCGGGCCAGGGAGATGGCTCAGTAGAATAAGAGCTTGCCTGGCAAACACAATGGCCTGAGTTCAATTCCTGGTTCTACCAAAAAAAACCCTCAAAAACACTGATCAGAAAAAAATTAAAGTACCACAATTCCTAGAGAAATTTTGCCATAATTAGTATTCTAGTACATCACTTCATGTTTTTCTATGTAAAAAAAACAAAACCAGGTATAAACCCATGGTGGGTCAGTGGGGTATATTTGTAGAAATTTACTCCTATTATACCTGCTGGAGTTTTTCACAGACACCATGAATAGTTTATACAAATAAACACTGGACTGTTTGCATTCCTTTCACGTCCTTGGCACACACTCCTTTCATTTACTGTGAAAACAGACCTCAGAAGCATAAGGGGGACCAGGACCTGCTGCAGGGAGTTTAAAAGGCCCCAAATTCACTGCAGCAATGAAAATCATCGAGATTTATGCACCAAAAAATGTCTTTCTCAAGGAATTATAAAGGATTTTCAGCTCCTAATATGATTTAACTAAAGTTTATAAACAGATGAGAAAGTATTAATTATCAAAAGGCAAATGCCATCACACACGGCTGTGAACTTCATGAAACACAGATCTTAACGAGCAGGACAGACATTTACCAACACTTCCTAGAGGCTACAACTGCAGCCCTCACAAAAGACAGACAACAAATTGCTAGAAGAATCCAGGTTCTTTCTTTTAAAATGTATTTTATGTCTTAATTGACATGACATTATATATTTTTACTACGTACAAGACGTTTCGAAGTTTACAGACACAGGGCAAAGACTGAATCTAGCTGATAGGCTGGGGCCCTGTGTCTCACTGCTCTCTGTTTTTGTGCTATGAGCAAATAAAACCCTTTCTCTTTAGTGCGTTCAAGAGCACTACAAATTGTCATTAGCTATGGGGACCTTGCTGTAGACCTCTGAGGCTCTACTGCATACTTAACTGCATCTTCAGACTATCATCCCCATGTTCTTAAACATATTCTTTAGCCTAGAAGGTCCCGCCCCTCACACCCTGGGTTAGCCCACATAGAAATGCAAAAGCTACATACACTGCTGTACTTCTATGGAGTACACTGGATAAAGATACACAGACAGATACTTCTATCGTTTTGCAATAATACCGTACAAGAAAAGAATTGTTATTCGGCTCTCTCTTTTAAACAAAAAGACAATTTAATTGAAAGGCACCTAAAATAATCTACAAGTACAGTAATTTGTTCAGAAGCCCACAAATAAAGGCCTACTTCACAGTGGAAATGGCCAGCAGCTGATTTCTACTTATCATTTGTAAAATACATGTCCTGTTCTTTTTCTGTTTCTTTTTTAGAGTCAGGGTCACACTATGGAGCTCAGGCTGCCCTCAAAGGTGCAATCCCTCTGCCTCGGCCTCCCAAGCCCTGGAACTGCTAGCCCGAACGAAGAGGCGTGGCTCGCTGCCTACTCTTGACCACACAGTCTTGCTGTTTTGCACGCGTTCTTTGCCAAAACTTAACATCCGAGCTTGTTTTCATTCTTTCAAGGGGTTTAGATTTACACAACATGACACAGTAAAACATTCCTGAATACAGAAAGAACACCCAGGAAAATGCTCTCCCATTCATGAAACGTTACAGGATATTTTCTTGCTCACTGGATCCAAGATACTGTCAACCGCACGTCAGAGGGGCTCATGCAGTGTAACCCACAGCCAAGTGCAGATTACCAAGTGAGCAACCAGCAGGCCTCAGGGAGTCCCTCTCATGCTGTAATCTGAGAAGGCTGAAAAAGGACACCAAGAGGGGGATGCTAATTAATTCTTCTCTCCATCAGCCCCAAATGTTTCAAACAACCGCTGCTCTGGGAAGACCGCTTTGACATTGTTGAGATAATGATTTGATTTGTTCCCAAAATGCTGAGGGAGCTGCTGAAACCCGATCCGGTGAGAACCATTTGTACTCTTTGCTTCCCAAAGCCAGAAGCAAGGCTTGATTCCAAAGGCAAGGAATACTTCCTGTCCCTTTCAAGCTGGCAGCCCAGGTGCTGACTGGCCATGCGCTAAGCCTTCTCCACCTGGGAATGAATTATGGGCTACTTTAGATTAGCCAGGCAACATCTGTCGGGCGCCCAAACAGAATTTCCTGATCCATTCTATGAAAATTCAGATACTGTCCTATGCGCCCAGAAGAAGAAACGAGGATACCTATCACTGAGCACCACAAATTGAGGGTGGGGAGGAGAACAATGAAAACGTTACAGAAAATCATACAAGGGAAGGGCTGGACCTGAGGACACACAGGGTCATGGTGGAGGAAGGGGTGGTGGTGAGCACTTCCGAAGTCTGGGAGACCAGAGCACTTCCCCAGGTCGACCTCCAGCCCTCTTGACTCCCTCACCTTTACCCACACCACAGTTTACCCGGGCACAAGTTATGGGGGATGGGGGGCAGGATAACTGCTGGAGGGGCGGTCCTCCACCTGAGGCCTCCCCTCCTCCCCACAACACTCACCCTTCTGCACCCAGGTGGCTAGGCCTGGCAAATGTGCCCTGGGAGACACAATTACCCTGGAGGGAGACTGGGGACTGGCCTGTGGACACAGCTCATCGGCCAAGCATTCAATGTCCACAACACACACACATACCCCATATGACCACGTTGGCCACTCTGCATGCATAGTGAGGATCTGCAGCAGCTTAGGTGACATATGGGAGCTTATCCTACCCACTGTCCACTCAGCAGTCCATATACTACTTGGAAGAGCCCACATTTTTTTTCTCAGCGCCTTCAAGGGCCCTATACAGGCCCACAGCAGCACAGCAGCCACATAGCTGCCTCCTCCCTCACTTCCCACTCACTCCAGGCCCAGCAGCCACCAAACTTCTGACGGCTACTGCTGCTGCATCCAGTGCAAACAGCCCAATTCTCCTGCCCTGCAGCCCCTGGCTCTGCTAACTGCTCCCTCCCAGAGACGCCGGTGGTCTCCATGCTCCCTGGTCACGGGGCCTCTGCCTTCCTCACAGGCTGCTCCTTCAGGGGCATCTCACATCCTTCTGCTCTGCTACCCCTTGCCAGGTGATCTTACCACTTCAGAGCCACAGCCGCCATCTGGATGGGAGAGACACAGGGAACTCAGCCCACCGTGCTGCTCTCCCTCCTCAACCTGAAGTGTAGAGTTCCAACTGACGCTTCCTCTCCAATGACCCAGAACCCGGAGCTCAGTCTGGAGCCCATCATCCCCCTCACCCCCCTCAGGAGCTTCCCAGGTGCCTCACGCTTCGCAGTGAGCAAGTTCACTTGGCCACTCCCTGAATTTGACTTCCCTCCTCTGGGTTCAGAAATTCTTTCTAAACCTCCCACTGGTTCACCTTTCTAGCCCCACGGTCACTGCCCTAGCCCGGGTTAGGTGCCTCAGTTCTATACGGTCTTCGTGCACCCACACGGGGGAGGCTGACACTTGGTGTTACAGGACTCTCTAGCTTAAAGCTAGCCACCGCCCTATCCCATGCGCACTCAGCTCCACTCTCCACAGGAAGCTCTGGGGCAGTGCTGGCTGGTCCCTCCCCTGACTGCTAATCTCAGGCAGTTCACCAACAATGACACATAAATGGAGTTGGTGTTTGGGTTTTGGTCCCATCCCTGGGATCTCTGAAGGACACAAGAACAAAACCTAGAGACCTGTGCTCGACTCACCATAAAGGGACAATCAAATGGCACCATGTCATTCTCAAGCATTAGTTTTTTTCAAAACACAATTGTATAATATAATAAACAAGTTATAGGAAAAACCAGCTTACTCTGTCTAGTGACAGTTGGGTATGTATGTATCTAATTATCTGACCACTGCCCAAGTTTTATAATACAGTTAGCTGAATAAATTTACAGTATATAAGTGTTTGGATATATACATTGTAAAATAATTAAATCAAATTAACATATTGCCTCACACACTGATCTTTTTCATTGAAGAACATGTAAGAGGAAATGTCTAACTTCTCGAGCATGTATTATTATTAACAGTGATCACCTTGCTGTATCCAAGTATCCAAGCCTTCTGCACCCTGTCTGAGTGACCCTTGGTATCCTCTGAATTGCACCTCCTCCAAATCCCTCCATTCCAGACCACAGTAATTGCCAGTGTGCTCTCTGCTTCCGAGTTCAGCTTACTCAGATTTCACAAATAAGTGAGACAATGTCTCTCTTTGCCTGGTTTATTTCACTTTGCACAACTTCCTGGTCCATCTCCCTTTTGCAGACTGGCTAAAGAGTACTTCTTTGTATACACGCATGCATGACAATTTCTTTACCCATTCATTTATATGCAGACACACACTCAAGCAGATGCCATCTTGCCCGTTGGAAATAATGCTACAATGAGGGCCGGCCAAATAGCTCAGCAGATTAAAACATCTGCAAGCAAGCGCAGGGGCCAAGGGTTTGATTCCTGGGCCTGCCATGCTGGCACCACCCCTGGGGCAAACTGAAATGGCAATGGAGACTGGGCATGGTGGCACATGCCTGTAATCCCACCTCTTGGGAGGCTATAAACAGGTGGATCACTGGGAGTCCGATCTAGTGGTGAGACCCTGAACACACTGTAGACCCTTCCCTAAAATACAAATAATAATAATAAAGATGCTACAATGAGTGCAGAGGCTATGCAGACATCTCTAACAGATTTCACTTCTTTTGCATGTGGGATTGCTAGGTCAAATAGTGGTTCTATTTTTCACTTTCTGAGGAACTTTCATGTTGATTTCTACACTGGCTAATTTGCATTCCCACCAACAACATATAAGGGTTCCAGTTTATCCACATACTTGCCAATGCCTATTATTTTCTGTGTTTTGAGTAGTAACCATTCTAGAGGATGGGGAGATAGCTCAGTGGTCTAAGTGCCTGCCTGAGTTGTAGCCATTCTAATGGGTATGACATACCATCTCATTGTAGATTTGATTTATATTTTCTTAATGCTCAATGATGTTGAGCATTTTAGAGCATTTTTATATAAATATTAACCACTGTCCAGTTGACATCTTTTTTGAAATGTCTATTCAGTCATTTATCCACTTTTTTTAACCTTATATTTTTTAAATTTATTTATTTGTATTTTAACTTGAAGAGCAAAAAATAGAAGCATAAACAAAAAGAATGACATAAACAGGGTAACATACAATGATACATTAAGATTTTCACAACATGGACGGTTAATTATATATATTTTTTTTTTTTTAAATAAAACAATCCAACACAGATCAGCAGTCCACAATAGAAGAGGGTTATCCACAGAAGTTGTTGACTTGAGCCATTCACAGCTCACTATATTAATATAACTTTATATACCTCCATTTTTATACTTTTCTGCTACATGGTTAAGACCAAGTTAAAGCAAGACCTATATAACAAAAAATGGCCGGGCGTGTTGGTGCATGCCTATAATCCCAGCACTCAGGAGGCTGAGGCAGGAGGACTGTTGTGAGTTAGAGACCAGCCTGAGCTACAAAATGAGCTTAAGGCCAGCCTGAACTGCATAGTGAGACCCTATCTCAAAAAAACAAAAAAAAGTAACTTTTGTATCAGATAAGGTCAGGTACCCTCAGGGTTTATCCTGTAACCCTGTACCACTCTCTATAGATCCCTTGTCAGTGTCAGCCCTGTGGATGAGTCACGGCCATTGCTTGACCAATTTGCTCTCTGTGGAAGCCTGAGAGAATGTTTCCTCTCCATGTGACTCTCCGTAGGCACACTACACATCATCGATCGCATTCCTCTGTGGCCCCATAATCTCCTTGATCAGAAAATTTGGGGCACTACTGAGTTAATGTTACAGTACAGGTCCTCCTATGTCCTGAGTATTCACTGACCTTGAAAGGCTAGGGCCAAAATGTTGGCTGACCCTGTAGCCTTTTCTTTTTCTCCAATTTTTGATCTGCAAACTTAGATTGTTAACCCTCCCATTTATCCACTTTTTAATCAGTTCTTGGACTCTGGGGATGGGACTAAGTCTCCTTTCTGGAGAGCTAAGAACAATCCCAGAATACACAGAATTTCCTTATGAAAAAGTTAAAGGGTATCTTTCTTAAACATTCACATGCATCTTACGGTGGGCGCTATTATCACCTCTACTTTACCGATAAGAAAGCCAGAGAGAGAGAGAGAGAGAGAGAGAGAGAGAGAGAGGTCTAAAATCTTCTGTTTCCACCACTCTCCCTCCCAGGTGATTCTGCTACAGTTCAGCGCTTGCTGTGCCAATGCTCTCCTTGGGAGCTGTGCTGCCAGGCAAAGAATGAAGACTGAACTAGCAACAACAGACAGATGCTTGAGCCACAAGCTGCTGTGTTGAGTAAGAAAATAAAAGCAATGCAACTTATCCTAGGTTATTGCTATTAATAATTACTAATTCAAGCTTAACCTTAGGGACATCAACAAATGAAAAGAGAAAACCACCCTTTCAGAGTTAAGGTTTCTCACCCTCACCCCTAATAAGTTTGAGCAGAGTCATTCTCTGCCGTGGGCCTAGCCAGGTCCAGCAGGATGTTCAGTAGCCTCTGTTCTTAGACATCGGCAGCTTCTCTTGTGAATTATGCTGCTCAAAAATGTCTTCAAGCTTTGCCAAGTAGTTTCCATGGGGCAAACCACTCCCCCCCAATCTGCTAAGAATCGCTGCTCTAGGTGAGATACAAGCTGAAATCACCTAGCATTTAGTATTTCAGGGCTTCAATTAACTTAGGCCAGTACACGTTTTCAGAGTTTTCAACATACTAAGACATGGGGGCCGGGGAGATGGCTCAGAGGAATAAGCACTTCCCTGGCAAGCACAAGGACCTGAGTTCAACTCCCAGTTCCACCAAAAAAAAAAAAAAAAAAAAAAAAATCTGGCCCACTTATATAATTCAGCTATATAAAAACCTGTAAATATAATATCATGTATGCACCTTGTACAATACCAAAACGTTATGAAAACAGTTTGCAATGTATTATTCCATCGACTCTGTATGGTTATGGTGTTTTGAAACTGTCTGATCGACATTTGTATTTCAATAAAATAAAAATAAATGGAAAAAAAAAACATACTAAGACATGAATTAATCACACAGAATTAAAATCTAAAAAGAGCCTTAAAAATTACTCATTCATCAAGGACATTAGCACACTTAAGAGATAATGTTTACATCCTCCCAAACCTTTGTTGAGAAATTAATTTCTCCATCTACCTTTTGATTTTCTTGCAAATTATTTTCTGAGACAAGATTTAACTCGTGAGAGCCTGACTACCTGACCAGCTGTCCGATCAATGGGAATCAGCATCAACTTCCAGGTGTGTGCGGTGAGGGGCTTCAGGGCCCCCAAGGGTCCCTGCTCAGTAGTACACCAAATGCCACAATGGGCCCACTTTTCCCATGAAAGAATAGAGGATCAAAAGACAATGCAGTATAGCTTTGTCTTCCAAAGAGAAAGAAACCCACAAGAGGTAAATCAGTTTTATAAACCAGCACTTGTATTTCAGTTATAAAGAATGCTTTGTTGATGTTTTAGTTTTATTTCTTAAATTTGCAGTAAGGAGGCGAGTCACAACCCACAGGTCTCCTCCTCACTTCTCTCTCACCAAAGAAAGGGAGGAGGAGGGTTTCACTCTTTTAGCAGCTCTCTCTCTTCTGGCACCTGTCCTGCAAGGTACACACTGCCAGCCAGATGCAGCAGACTTCTGCACCCTGCATTAAAAACCTCCTGTACCACTTGTGTGAGGACCGTTTGCAAACGAAGACCGGAGTTGGCTGGACATGCCTTATATGCTCCCTTGCATGGAAACAGAAAAACGAACCCCTAAACATGTGTGACTCCTAATTCCCAAGCCTGGCCCCACACTACACACACAGCAAAAGTGACCCTACATGGGATTAAAAGGACCTATCAAGGAGGGGAGTTTCCCAGATTAACCACATGGGCCCAGCCTAGCCTTGAATCCTTAAAGGCCAAGAGGTCAGATAGCAGAAACATGGGCAGGAGAAGTCTGAAGTATAAAATGGGCTCAGCCATTGAAAGCACTGTGGTCCTAGGAATGCAAGTGGCCTTTGGAAGCCAGACTCGGCAGGGACACAGATTCTCCCCCAGAGCCTTCAGAAAGGACCAGCACTGCCAAACCCTTGATTTTATTCCAGGGAGGTTCATACTGAGCTCCTTACCTACAGAACAGTAATATAATAAACCCATTTTTGGCATTAAATTTATGGTTTTTATTATGGCAGGGGTGGAAAACTGATATAGACTTTAGTACATGGAAGTAGGGTGATGTTATAAGAAATAAAAAGATAATTATATTATAATTAATATTATAAAATATAAAATATACCAAGTAATGGGCCAATGGCTTTAGAATGGAGAAGCAGGTAGAGCCTGCAGGAATTTTAGAAAGTGTTAGTGAAAGTCTAGATTGCTGGGCCCTCATTTGGACATTAAAGACTGAGAATGCTCAAGGAAGTGGGGACACAGAAAAGGCACAGTAAGAATACCCACTGTCAAGAACAGGATGCCCCCTCAACAGCCAGTGGAGGGGGACACCTGTCACCCAGGAGATCTGCAGCACATTCTGCCTCACTTCCCAGTGAGTAAAGAGGCTTCCTTGGGGGGCCAGTACACCCCACCCTTGTCTGTAGGGCCCAGCCACCTCTCCACATCCTAACTAGGGATGATGGCCAGGCTTGAAAGCCTCAGCACAGCAGTGCCTCATCCACAGGAAGCACCCAACAATAGGAGTCTCATTTCTGCCTCGGTAAGAAGCAAAACTGACTAGACAGCAATTTCTTTTTTCTCCTCCAGAAAAGCATGTGATGATCCCTTCCATAGGAGAGCCTTAGAGCCTAAGCCCAAAAGAAGGAAACAGTAGAAAAGGTAGAGGGTGCTCAGGAAGCCAGGGTGAAATAAATGAAAGGGGAGGCTTGGGGGCTCCACGGGGCTCTTCCTAAGGACAGGGGACGCTGGTACTGAAGTCTGGGGAAGCTGCCCAAGGCGGCAGAAAGAAACGCAGGAGGCTGAGTTGTTTCCCTCAGCGACTCTATCACTGGAGACTTGCCAAGTGAAGTTTAAGAACTCTGGGCAGAGTCACTGTGCCACTGTGAGTGCCAACTTGGACAGGAAGTGATGTGCTGAGTCCCACGGTTAAGAGGCAGGGGGAGGGTGAAGGGGGCAACCTCAAAGAAAGACATCCTTTCAAATTCTCTGGTCTGACTTCTTACCTCAGCCTCTCTCTCGCCAACTTTCGCCCTCTCTGCATGGATTTATAACACACAACTCAAATTAAAAGACAACTGCTTGGGGCCAGGGAGATGGCTCAGTGGAATAAGCACTTCCCTGGCAAGCACAAGAGCCTGAGTTCAATCCCTGGTTCCACAAAAAAAAAAAAAAAAAAAAAAAGACAACTGCTTTTCCTGGGCAAGGCAAGGCAAAATGTTACAGAAATTCACAAAATGTTCTATGTAAGAATGACAGTCCTGTGAAGAAGAATGACAATGTTTAAAAAGGCATTGTGGGGAAGAAGGGTACTAAACAAGCATTTAATGCCATAGCTCATACCCAGGATTAATAGCAAGAGCAAAAACCAACCAGCAGCTACTCCATAATTAAGGAGAAAATTCTCTAGGAATGATTAAGATAAACTTAAGTGGGAATACTTAAATCATTCTTCTCTAGCATGTTTGCAAGAAACCTCCAACTGCCAATTCGGAATTTCCTGCTTGAAGCAGTATTCTGCTGCCCTCACCCATTTTTTTTTTCCCAGAAAATCTTCTAGTACCTGCTGAGAAGACATCACAGCTGGCATCCGAGATACTGAAACCCACAGCACCCCAACGTGTCTAAGGCACAAGCTTTGCAGCTGGAGCCCGTGTACCCACTGAGCACATCACTGACCTTCGAAAGGCGGGTTTCAAACGCTCTCCCAAGGACCCCATTGTTTCACATGCATATACTGTAAGAACCGACATTTCTGCATAACATTTTCTGAATTTCCACCAGTTGGGTTAGTCCACAGGCACATTCTTCACACTCCTACTGTTTCTTCCTCAATGCCCTTTAGAAGGGGAGCAGGAGGGACGGGCAGTTACAAGAGCAGATGCATTAGTTGGGTGCATCAGACAGCAGAACTGACTGGAGGTTCCAAGGCTGCGAGCCCCTGCTAAGACCAGAGGATAAACAAGAGACGGGAGAAAAGGGGTGGGTGATGCATTCTTCCCCTCATCTCAGCCCACGTCTGTGGAATCTGGGAGTGCCGCTGAATCTCCAGAGCTCCCTAAAAGCATGATGTGCCTAAGTGCTTTTGTTTTGCTTTCTTTAAACAGGGGAGAGGGGAGGCAGGCCCTGGAGACAGGTAATGAACTGAGCTACCAAAAGAAAACAAACTCCCACCTGCTTCTAGATGGGAAGAACAAGGCAGTGTGTGGGATTCAAATGAGTCAAATATATAGGGTTAAATGATCCTAAAAGTGCTTTGGGGACCCCGGGGAGATAGCTCTGCATCTAAGCACCTGCCTGGCAGGGCAACGTAGGGCTGGACACTGAAACCAGGAGTGGGGGCACACACCTGTAATCCCAGCACCGGGGAGGCTGTGACAGGAGGATCTCTATGAGTCTGAGCTACATAGTGAGACCCTACATCACATTAATTAATTAATTAATTTTAAAAACATGCTCTCCAGCTCATGCACCGTTCAGGGACAGAAGAGGTACCTTGTGTTAAATATTTAGACTTGGTCAAGCACGGCAAGCTCTATCTTATCTCTCCCATACATGTAGCCCAGGGTAAATTTTCTCTATGTCCATTTTTCAGATCAGGAAACTGAGGCTTAGAGAAGGCAAACATGCTTCAAGTCACATCCAAAATCCTCTTAGCCCAGAATTCTCTGACAGACACGATTCTCCTAAAGGTTGCTCTGAGGGCTCAGCAAACTTTGTGGCAACATAAATGACTATTCCCCCCAACCTTTGTCCCTCTGATGCCCAGTTTTGCCTCTGACGAGCAGTAAGTCACAGGATCTCCGTGGCGCCAGCTTCAAAGCAAATATTCCCTGCAAAGGCCCTCCACCACTGCTGGAAGAAATCCAACCCAAAACTGCTCCGACCAGCAGCTACACGGTGCCAGATGCCCCATTACGCTCTGCAAGTCACCGGCCCCTGAACACGTCACCTCCCAGCGCCCTCCTGCAGCTGTGTACACAAAGGTTATTATGCCACAACTGACAGTTCAGCCTTCTGGCCCAGAGATAAGAAAAACAAGGCTGACTGAGACACTGCTGTCGGTAAGAAAAGCTTTGATCCAGGGCTGGGAGGTAGCTCAGCAGTCTGAACACCTGCCTGGCAAATGCAAGGAGCCGAGTTCAGTCCCTGGTACTGTATGTTCTGCCTGCCACCAAAACCCCAAGTGTGCAGTGCAAGCCACAGAACTGGGCGTGGCGGTGCACCCCTGTACTCCCAGCACTGGGGAGATTGAGACAGGAGGATCACTACTGAGCCTGAGCTTCATAGCAAGACCCTGTCTCTAATGAATAAATATAATTTTTAAAAAATGAAGTAAGTTGTGGCATGCCCATGTACCCACCCTTCCCAAGAAGGTGAACATGATGTACTACAAACACGTACTAATAAAGAAAATGATCTGGAAAAAAAAAAAAGAAGCTGTTTATAAAAAAGAAAGAAAGAAAACGTTGGATCCACACTCTAGAAGCCGAGAAGTGCACTGAGCCATAGTAAAGTTTCGCCTGCCTCTGAGCTGCTCCAGGCACAGTGATGACTGTACTACCTAAGACTTCTCCAACGCTGCAGATGCCCAAGCCAAGGAGCTTGGTGCTTGACGCAGCCCAGTGGCATGCTGGGTGGTGGTTAAAATGTCTTAAGCCTTCGCACGTGGTACACAATGTGTGAGGGGTACCCAAGTTCTCCACTGCACGGACCTTTAAGGAAAGGACTAACTTTGCCAGCAAGGATTGTACAGTCTACTGTGTAACGGCGGCCTTAGCATTCATGCTCAGTTACTGTTTCAGACTAACTACCACCTGGTGAGAGGGACAGAAAATTCTGGGCTTCATCATAGCCTCACTGCGTGACCCCCAGGTGAACAACTGAACAGGTCCTCTCCCTCAGCGCCCCAGGAAAAGAGCTGTGGCTTCATATCAGCGCTCCTACACATAAGCAGCAATGTTCTTCCCATTTTATGTTCTATTTCAGAATAACTAAAAGACAGATGACAAAAGGCGCTATAGCAGAGTTCAAAATGAAACTTTTGAACTTCTGCCTCATTCCGGGGGTTTCCCTTTCCATCTCACTGGGGGCGGGGGAAGGCTGTTCCTGAAGGAGAGGCGGGGAAGCTACTGGGCCCACTGCTCCATCCTAAACTGGAAGGGACCTTGGGTTACATCTCAGAGGAAGCAGTCCCCACAATCAAGTCTCTCCATCTCAGACAGGGCTTTGCTCCCACACTGTTGACCTATTTAATCTTTTTTTTTTTCCCATCGCCCAAGGCTAAGTGTTCTGATTTGTAAGTCAATCTTGATCCCAGAAGGTGTATAATTAAGTGCTTCCCACCCCTGATGTAACATCTCCCGGAACTGGAGGAAAGACAGGGAACAACTTCGAGTTAAAACTCAGACCTTCAGCTCACATTAGTGTACTTCTTTTGGGTTATGTAAAACGTTATAGGCTTCCTTTTCAAATGCCACTATGATACTGACAGAAGTATCAATAGTAACAATAAAATATCTAAAATAAACTTACTCTTCCCTATTACAAAAACATTCTTAACAACTGAAATAGGTTTCTGTTAAAACATGAATAGGCAAGCAGATCAATAGAACAAAAAAGATACAGATACATATGCTAGAGATACAAGTTCCAGGACAAGAAGGGACAATTAAATAAGTAGATGGGAAAACCAATGACCATGTTGAAGAGAAAAAGGTAAATTGGGATCCATATTCGCTAAATTCAGGATGGAAAAAGCAGGACACGATGATGCACAAACAAGGCTGAGGCCGGAGGATGCTGCGAGTTCAAGGCCAGCAGGGGCTACACTGTGAGCTCAAAGCCAGCTGAGCTACACAGTGAGACCCTGTCTCAAAAAATATATATATTTTTTTTTAATGTGGATAAAAGAGCTTACAAATAAAAAACTGAAACTGGGGTAATACAATAGCTCAGTAGTAAGCATGTGCTTATCATACATAAGACTCTGGGTTCAATCTCAGCTTCCAAAAACAAACCAACCATAAAAGTGCTGGGAAGGGGCTGGGGTGATAGATAGTTCAGTAGAATAAGCGCTTGCCTGGCAAGCGCAAGGTCCTGAGTTCAATCCCCAGTTCTGAAAAAAAAAAAAAAAAAAAAAAAGTACTGGAAAAAAAATCCTAGACAATTGAAAACAAGCAACATTAGGGTAGAGAAGGCCTTTTTCTCTATTACAGTCTATCCAAAGACCTAAACTAAATATCTTGTAAATGCATCTTCATGGAAAAATATAATTCAAGGTAAAAGATGAACAACAGACAACAATTCTAATTCTCTCCACAGATTAAGGGACAAGGGACTTATCCCCCTTATATATGAAATAACACAACTCAGTACCCAACAGCCCAGGATAGAAACAGTTCATAGAAAGTAAATACAAATAGCTCATACAGACTCATGAAACCATACTCAGCCTAACACACACACACACACACACACACACACACACACACACACACACTCTAAAAACCACCTAAGATACCACTCCTCACTTGACAGTGTGGCAAAGATCACAAAGTTCCCTAACTCACTGAGCTGGCAAGGGTGAAGAGCCAGGTACTCCAAGGAAGCCACTCAGGGCACTGCCTACAGTAAGTACAAACGCACATGTCTTCTCAGCTGCTCATTCCACACTGATCCCTTCTCATTATCATAAGGCAGCAAAACAATGCAGGTATAAAGCTAGCTGTTTGGGGGGACTGGAAATGGAACACAGGACCTTGGCACTTGGGCCCCTGAGCTAGATCTTGAGGCACACAGCAAAACCAACAGGAAGCTAATTAAACAAAATATGAAATAGCCACTTTTTAAAAGTACTATGCTGCTGAGTTGAAGCGATAAAACTATGGGAAAAATGGACCTATACAGAATAAAGTCTTCAGATACACAAAAAAGCAAGCTGTGCAGCAACAGGTAAGCTACATTCTTATCTATAAGCTTACAAGGGAATGTGTTTCCTCCCTTCACTCACACACACACATCCCTTTCTACACTTTCACATCTGCACAGGTATCTCTGAAGGAGGACCTCAGTTGCTGGTGCTGCCTACCAGCTCCTACCTGTCCTTGGGCATCACCTACAGTCCCATGCCCCAAGGGGAAAATGCCTCAGTGACTTATGAGGAAGGCCACAGTGCTTAAAGGATTCAGCATTTTCCATGTTTTTTTTTCCACTATAATTTTTTAGTAAGGGTCTACAAGGTCTCACTACATAGATCAAACTCGTAGTGCCCCACATGTGTTCAGCCTCCCCAAGAACTGGGATTACAGGTGCATGCCGCCACGCTACCCAGTCTCAATTGCCTATCTAAGCATGCCTTGGAGGTGGGGCCAGCCTGGCTGGCCAGGGATTAAACCCCTGCCACTGCACCTGCCTGAGCAGGTGCTTTAATCTGCTGAGCTATTTGGCCAGCCCGTAACACTATAATTTTTAATATTTCTTAAATGATGAAGATAACATAAAATCAATATTCCCCAGTACTTTGTTTTTTCCAAAACCTCACTCTCCTGAGATAGTCAGGAATAGGTATGGATTTGCATGGGGAACTTAGGCAACTGGGAAGGAAACTAACCTAATGTGTAAACAGATTTTAGAAAATTAAGACTACTGATCTTTTTGGTAACAAATTCAAGGAGTTAAAAAAAAATACATCTGTACACTTTCTAAGGAGTATATGCTCAAGTTATAGGAGATAAGCATCTACTAGGAAAGCAGGAACACACACACACACACACACACACACACACACACACACACATCACAATACTAACATTTGGTTACCAGGAGGTCAGGAAACAGGAACACAGGACCTGTTTCATAGTAATTCTTTTCAATATATTAGTAATGCAACCCTTCCTGTGAGATAGCTCTGTAAGCACCTACTGAGGCAGGCTCAGGGACCAGGGTTCCAGATGCCTGCTTCAATATAAATTGTAGCCACCACTACAGTCACTGACCCAAAGTTGACCAAACCAGAAATACAATTCTAACGATTTTTATAATCATTTGTGCATCAGAAGATTGCCCAAATTCAAAGAGATTTCTCCAAAGCGTTCAAGCAAGATTGAAATTCTAAGAGAACATTTACTTTTGGGCTTTGGGTACCTCCTGAAACTATCTGCACATGAAAAGCATGCAGTAGGATCAATTCTTTGGGGTCCAGGCCGAAGACCCTAAAAACAATGGATCCTTTCAAGTTTCGGCTAACAATTCCTTTCACAGAAGTGTGACAACAAAGATGTCAAAGGATATTCTGTCAAAAATTAAGGGCCTTGGGTGTAAGAAGAAAGAGCTGGGGATGCGGAACCAAAGGAGCAGACAACAATGGCCTGCAAGTGTGTTAATGCTATTTAAATGCAGTGCAAACAGAAACCCACAGGGACAGCATCCCCAAATATCTGTTTCAGAACACGGATCAAACTGGCAAGCAACACACTTTCTGAAACTAGTGCCAACGTGGCCAAAACAAGAAGAAAATCAGCTGTAAGCTAAGACAAGCAAAATGCAGGGTCGATCCACTCGTCCTCCTTTGTGGACTGGGTTTCATCAAACCTTCCCCAAAATTATTTAAAGGTTCTAACAGTAAAAGGCGGATTGTTTAAAAAAAGAGATTTGTTAATCACGTGAAGGGAAGGGTTACCTCATTATTGTATTATTACTCACTTATGTATTTGGCATAGCATCTCACTATGCAGCTCAGATTCCCAGTGATCCTGTTTTAAGCCTCCCGAATGCTGCAATTAAGGCATGTGCCACCACGCTGGAGCCTGCACAGCATATGGTGCTTGGAATCGAACCCTGGTCCCTGAGCCTGCCTCAGCAGGGGCTTAGTCTGCTGAGCTAGCTCACCAGAAATGTTGCATTATTAATACACTGAAAGGAGTCACTATCACATTGAACATAAAGTATATTTCCTGACATCCTGGTAATCAAAGCAGAGAAGGAAATATGAGCCACATGACTTTTATAACAGGCTGGTAAGGGGACCCCTCATCTAAGAGTGAACTGAAACACATACTGCTTTACATGAGGGATTGGGAACAGCACAATAAGTCTCCGTCAGCAGTTCACTCAACAACACACACATTTAAGGGCTCCGGTGACTCTAGGCTCTCTGTTCAAGCAGCTCAAGGGATATTAGTCAATGACAGACAATGATGATTGCTGACCTATGTGTACCTATATTCTGCGGGAGTAGACAGACATTGAACCACAAATACAATAGAAAAATTACATAATGCATCATTGGTCCATATATGCAATGGGGAACAAGGAACAGGCCAACCTGGTAAAGGGAGACGTGTGGTGGCAGGGGAAGGAGGCGTGTAACTGCGAGCAGTCTCGGTGCTCACACAGTGCTGCCAAGTGAGGACCTCCAGAAGACAGTGCTCCAGGAGGAGGAAAGACTGGTGCCAAGGCGGGGTGTAGGGAGCAGCGCCAGGTGTGTGGCTGGGCAGAGCTCCGGTTAGAGACGCCCAGGAACCAGGTCAGGAGAGTCACGGGGGGACCCCTGCACAAGACAACGTGGGACTGAGCAGGAAAGTAGCACAATCTGATTTTTGTTTTTAAGGAAATCACTGCTGCCAGGAACGGATTCCAAAGGTAGATGCAGGGCAACCAGTTGTGAGTAGACTGCAATATCCAGGAAACCCAAAATGCTGTTTTTGAGAGAGGGAGATGAAGGCAGATTCTCTGTATCATGACTGTGCAGTCAACAGGAGTTGCTCCTAGATTAGATGTCAGAAATGGCAAAAAAAAAAAAAAAAAGGAGAGTGAAGATGGTTACAAAGGTTCTGGGCTTGCCATCACTCAAGAAGACTTTAGAAGGGATGAGCTGTGTGGGTGCAGAAGTGTCATGCTGAACTTGGGGAGGTCATCAGGCATCAAGGAGCTAACCAGATGTATGACAGGAACAGGTCACCAGGGGAAAGAGTATCTATGGAAAAGAGAAGATAAAGACTGAGCCCTCACCCCCAATCACAACCAAAATTAATACTTAGGAAGATATGAGCAATCAGAAAAGCATGTAGTGAGCAAAGAGGAAAGCTAGGAGGAACAAAAGATTTTCAACATGACCACATGTTAACCAGGCATGGTGGCACATGCCTGTAATCCCAGCACTCGGGAGGCTGAGGCAGGAGGATTGTTGTGAGTTCGAGACCAGCCTGAGCTACAAAGTGAGCTTAAGGCCAGCCTGAACTGCATAGTGAGACCCTGTCTCAAAAAGACAAAAAATATCATGACCACATGTTATTATTGCTTCTAGCCATCAAGGAAAGCAAGAGGCATAACCATACGCCAAAGCTCAGGGGAGTACTGTGGGGGAATTGGCAGCAATGCGGTGCAGGGGGGTTGTTTCTGGCCAGTCTGGGCTCAATTTCCATTGGCCTCAGCACCAAGAGAGGAACAGAGGCTGGGATCAGGAGAGCACAGGCACCCACACCACACCACAGGTACCCCCGGAGTGCATCAAACTGTGGGTGCAAAAGGAGCAGAGTGGGAAATTCAACTCCAAACTCAAGATATATGCTACAGAACTGCTGATTCTGGTATTTGCCTTTGGCAACTCAATCTCACTCCAGAGCCACCAGGAGCCCCTGCCTCATTAACCAAAGGGCTCGGGAAGGGCTTGGTGCCTGAGTCTGCACGCTGCGCCAGACAGTAAGGAAGCTCAAAAAAGAATGCTACTTAGGTCCATGAGTGCCTCTGTGCATGTGTGTGTCCGTGTGTATGTGTCTCTGTGTGTGTGTGTGTGTGTGTGTACACTTCAAAACACACAGAGGGCTCCTGAAATGTTAAGTATGTGAAGTTACCAAAATATATTTATTTATCCTTGACCTTGTTCCCAAAATGCTTGAGGCAACATTCAAAACTAGTTGCAATTACATTTGTATTCATTTACAAAGCAAGGGGGACTAAATGGCCTGCTTAGGCAGAGTTAAGTGGAACCCAGCGTGGTGGTGCACACTTGTAATCCCAGCACTTCAAGGTTGAGACAGGAGGATCTCTGTGAGTTTAAGACCAGCCTGGGGGCTAACAAAAGTGAGCACAGGGCCAGCCTGAACTGCAGAGCAAGACCCTGTTTCAAAATAATAATAACTATATTATTATTACTATTATTATTATTAAACACATTCAGAGAAGGACTTCTTTGGGGAAAGTGGGATTATTTCTAATTTTTACAATGTCCAAGAGCCAACCAGATAGCTCAGTGGAATAAAGCACCTGCTTAGGCAGATGCAAGGACCAGGGATTCAATCTCCAGATCTACCATGCTGGCCCCACCTCCAGGGCACGCTGAGATGGCAATGGGCATGATGGTGCACGCCTGTAATCCCAGCCCTGGGGAGGCTGAAAACAGGAGGATCACTACGAGTCCGAGCTGTGTCGTGAGACCCTGTAGACCTTGTACTAAATACATAAAAGTAAATAAATAAAAAGCAAGAAGAAAAACTAAATTTAGAACAAGGCAAAATACAGCGAAGTAGTATAATGCTACCTAAACTGGTTAATAAAAATAGCTAGCATGATCTTTTTAATATATATATATATATATATATATATATATATTTTTTTTTTTTGTCTTTTTGAGACAGGGTCTCACTATGCAGTTCAGGCTGGCCTCGAGCTCACTTTGTAGCTCAGGCTGGTCTCGAACTCGCAACAATCCTCCTGTCTCAGCCTCCCGAGTACTGGGATTACAGGCATGCGCCACCACTTTTTAATATATTTTTAAAGTATAAACTTGGTCAAAGCAACATGGAAATCACAATCTCTTACAAGACTTCATCATTCACTAAATCAAATAGTTTCCAAGAAATATCCCAGAATGCCCTAATGTCAAGGCTGGCAGCAACTGCTCTAATAATGCCCCTAAAAAGGGTGGCTGAGGCATACCAAATCAATGGCAATTCGTGAGGGTTTGCCGCAGCTGTTCCTCAAACTATCCCCCATCCTGTACTAATGCACAGTGAGGGCAGACAGAATGCACGCTACTGCGGTGAAAGGAATTAGAGGAAACGGAAGTGTCGCGCTCCTCATAGCCAATGCTGCAGGTCCTTCAGTTGCGAGAGGACACTACTTCCTACAAAACAAGGTTTCCCGAAGCACTGGGCGCAGGTCAGGAGAACAGCCTTCTGTGTCCCCAGTTCACCGAGAGCTGGTTCACCTTAGAAATGAACCAAGAAAAAGAAATTTCAGTATTTTCATGAAAATGACAGAGCTCATCCAAGCTTCCTCCCTAAACAGAGCTGACCTCATCAGTTCCATATCCAGTGTAGGGGGAAAGCTGTTGGCCATGATGCCCCCCCAAAGACTTCCGCATCTCCCCTGCATGGAGTCGACAGATCATCAACCATGACTCCAAAGTCCTGTGCCTTACATCACAGTCAGTATAAGTGGCCATATTTCTTCAAAGAATTATGATTATGGGCTGGCCAAATGGCTCAGCAGACTAAAGTGCCTGCAAGAGGGGCTAGGGTTCGATCTGCAGGCCTGCCCTGCCGGCCCCGCCCCCACCCCTGGGGTGTGCTGAGATGGCAGCTGAGACCAGATGTGGTGGCACTGTGGTGGCACATGCCTGTAATTCCAGCTCTTGGGAGGCTGTAAACAGGCAGATCACGAGTCCAGTCTAGTAGTGAAACCCTGAACACCCTGTAGACCCTTCCCTAAAATACAAAAAAAAAAAAAAAAAAGAATTATGATGTACTTCTTAAATGATAAGGCAAGGGCCAGCGAGATAGCTCAGCGTACTAAGTGCCTGCTTAGGCAAGCACAGGGACCAGGGTTCCATCCCCAGCACTACATGCCCCAAGGGGACACGGAGCTAGCAACCGAGTCTGGGCATGGTGGGCTCCTGTAATCCCAGCACTGGGGAGGCTGAAAACAGGAGGATCACTGCATAGTGAGACCCTGTACCAACTACATTATAAATAAATAAATAAATAAATAAATAAATAAGAAATCCCCTAGTGAAAATATCGGCAACAGCTCGGCAATTTCAATTTAAAAAAAATTACTGGGCCCTAATAAATTTTGTTTTCAACAGTTGTCACTTCTGACCCTCTCAGCAGCACTTGACCAAAGTTATATTAATTCAGGTAATTAAACAAAAAATAGTTGACCAATAAGATTGCAACATTTGAATAAGTAATAATTATAATTTCTGGACTAAAACACAGATCTAGAATCTTAAGAAACAATGAACGGAAAGTTACCAAATTACAGGTACAGCTCTCCAACTCATAAAAAGTTAATCAGCTCTATCCAAAAAAGCAGATCTTGTTTTCTGCATCTAGGCAGATTTCTGAGGCACAACCTTTTCAAAATAAAACCCAAAGTACAGATTTAATCAATTCTAAAACTGCTTGTGAACTGTCATACAGGCCATTAAACCTCTCTGAATTTTTCCATCATGATAGATTATGCTGTTTCCAATTATTTGCTGCCTCCCTGAAAGATTATGCCCCTCCCTGTGGCCATGTGACTATGTCTCCAGATGGGAGAATTAATTACACTCCCCTAAACCCTGCTTGACAGGCTTAACACAAGAGTTGTTTCAGGCAATTAAGTACAAGTGGAAGTGACAGACTAGCAGAAGCATTAATTGCCAGGAACGACTTGGTCACTTCTTTTCTAACCTCCTAACATAAGAATATGTCCCCAAATGAGGAGGGTCACCTGCCCAGCATGGCGGAAGCACACACTTGTAATTCCAGCTGCCCGGGAGGCTGAGGCAGGCTAATACAGGTAGAATCCAACCTGGGCCCAGCCCTGCCTCAAAATGAAATTTAAATGCCTAAGAGTGCAGCTGAGGAACAGTACCTACCTAACAGGAACAAAGCCCTGGGTCCAACTTCCTGAACCCGGGGACACCACTGCAGCAGAACCTGGCTTTGTGTAATGGAAACAAAAGTTTTAAAACACTGAGCGTAATCTAGTGTGTCTTCAAAACTGTTTTAATGATCAATGGATTAACACCTAAAATGGTCTGAAGATGCTAGACAGATGCATGGCTACTACTGCCGGTGAATATTCATGCTAACATTTGTATAACAAACAGACTAAGTTGAAAATAACTTCTAACTTTTTCTAATTGAAGTTTCGCCTTCCAAAGGCTCACAGGCACACTCTGGGGAAGCAGGAACACTGGAGTTACTTGTCTGGCTGACCTTTACAAGACCTTGATGAGAACAATAGCAGACTCAAAGGAGACAAGGTCCAGCAGCTCACCCTTTGCAGGCGCATAATTAATTTCTAATGGGGGAGAGGTAAAACAAAGATCAAGGTTATGCATGTAACAGGTAGGCCAGACTGCTGAGAAAATAAGGAAATATAATTTTCTGGGATGATATTAATGGGATATAAAGTATTTTTTTAAGTCCTAGAATTTGGGACTTTTTTTTGAGGAAGGATATGGGAATTGAACTCAAGACTTCATGTTTACTAAGCAAGTGCTGTGCTGCTGAGCTATACCCCCCGACCCAGCACCCAGTTTTGAGAGGTTTTAGTTGTTTTGTTTTAGGTTGTTAGGACTAGTCTCTTGCTCAGAATGTTACCAAAACTTAGTGTGAATAGTTTTTTTTTTTTTTTTTTGGCGGAACTGGGAATTAAACTCAGGTCCTTGCATTTGCCAGGGTAATGTGAATAGTTTTTGAAATGATTAACTACAGTAGCACTCGACAAATATCTCTAGATCTATCCAACTTTTCTTTCTAGAAGCCAAAGAGGAATAAAACTCAAGAGTGAAGCCTCTTTTTATAGCTATCCTCAGGAACATATACATGAACTCACTTAAAAACCTAATTCCTGGAGGAAAAATATTCCGTAACATCTCTCGTCAGCATGGATGCTGACGAGCTCGAAGTCTAGGGAGATTGAACACTTAGGAGAATTAGACCAACAGATTATCATGGGCAGGGGCCCCTATGGGAGTGGCTTCGGGAGGGAACAGTGGCGGTGGGGACACCGCTCTACGCGCACAGGGAAAGATCAAGGGATGACGCTAACTCCACAGACACAGAACAAGACTCACACACCATCACTGGTTACCCAAAAAAGTGTTCTGCCTTGCAAAGTCCTGCATCTGGGGTCCCCATTTCCCTCACAGATTAGCCAGACTAAGGACGTCGGGATGGCTAGGTGAGTTGCTACATTCATACCAAGAACAGCTTCCTGTCATTTGATACAAAGTATTATGACCAGAACATCTGAATCTTCATGAATATCTAGGAAATTATTCCACAGTTGCAAACTGCACAAGGTCACAGGTCCCTTCTCTCTGAATGTATACTGCTGACTAAAGGTCTTCATTTTAATGAGTATAGAACAGGCAATACTTTGAGCACATTGTAGGAGAAATAATCTGATCCAAATCACTGGATTCAGAAGTAAGGAAAGATAAAAGAACGGCACTGACGGGGCTTTGCACACCCCTATAAGCTGTTAGCATAAATACAGGGCCACTAATCTCACTTTCCCAAGCTTCAGATAGGAGGAACCACAGTTTAACAACCAATAGCACACCTAGCGTTTACCAAATACATTTATAAGTGATACTCTAGAATCACATTCAAAGATGGTCTGAACCACAGGCACTGCCTTAGAAGTCCAGTGGCTGCTCGGAGCACAGCTCCACACCACCAGTCCTACAGGAACTCCCAGGAGAGGGGTTCACAGCGCTCCTCTGAGATCCAAGGAATGCACCTCACCTCTTCTAATCACTGTCTCCCCAGTATCCAGTACCCCAACCTCAACTCCTACCCAGCAATCACCTGGAATCTCTTGACCCTAAACACCCTGGGACAGTCCCTGCAAAAGGGAGGCCCCATATTCTTTTTTTTTTTTTTTCCATTCCCAGAGAGGTAATAAAATATATGCCTAGCAAGAAACACTAGGGTGCTCGGGCTGAGATTCATAGCCTGAAGCTCCAAACTGCTGCCTGTACCTGCACTGCTTACTGAATGTTCTTGAGACCACTGTGTATGTCTCACTATGTGTCCAGGCTGGCCTTGAACTCACATCAGTCCTCCACCCTGAGCCTCCAGAGTGCTGGGATTACAGAATTATACTTGTACTGAATCTAGTTCTCCTCAACCTGACCAGTCCAAAAGTAAAGAATAGGTTAGAAATGAAAAAAGAAGTGATACCATATGGAGATCCTGGGGTCAAGAAGAGAGAAAGGGATGCCCAGGAGGAAGCTCAGTTTGCGTGATATGGCGCCCCCAGTTTAGCCAGGACCCCAGAACCAAAGATAGCCATCCACCTGGGACCAGGGCTCTACCTCAGGACTCTAACCAAACAGACCTCCTTAGAGGGAAGCACAGTTTGCCTCCACAGATGAGATGAGTGCCAGAGACTCATGTCACTTTTACCTCAACAAAAGCCCTGGGAAAATGATGTATGAACCATGTAAACTCCAAGTCCTGTAAGCAGCATTTTCTCCTCTTACTACTGAAGTTGACAGAGCAGGGAAAAATCAGTGTTTCCACTGCAGTGAAGCCGCGCAGTCTGGCCAACTCAAGGTCCCGTTACTCTCTTTTGACCCTGAACGAGTAAGCCATGGGTACGTCCCACTCGAAGGACAGGTGGAGCTAAGCACAGCCAGAAAGCCGCCCTGCGGTGGGCACCAGGGGGTTCCCAGGTGTGAAAAGCCACAGCTGCAGAGGTTTTCCTGAAGACCTCTGTTTTGGTTTTCTGGGTCTCTCCTAAGTGGCTGAACAGGAGCCTTTTGTTTTCTAAGGTTGGCTAAAATAAACCTTAGGAGACACAGTTCTCCCTCTCTATTCCCAGGCAACTGATCCAAACATTGCTTACACAGCCGTGCACCCCGGGGGTGCTGAGTACAGCAGCCCCCTCGTGACCCTGAGCCCACAAAAAAAGCCAGAGCGAACAAAGCAGGGACTGGAATGCCACTAGCTGGGGTCAACCTCACTAAAACAAATCTCTTCATAGCCCAAATGTTTCCATGTGAGCTGATGGAAACAGCAGATTCTTAATTACCTGAAGGACAAGTGCCACTACTGGAGTTCCAGTATCTTCCGGCAGATCTCTCCACCTCAGGATGCTACTGGTAGAATTCACTCAACAAACACAGAAGAACGCGTAGGAAGGGGACCTGGCTGCCTCCCTCTAACCTGGCCAAGCCCTGAAAGGCCTTGCTATTAGTTCTCAAGCCAGTGTGCCCTGCACCTCCCTCCCACATTTCTGTCATTCCTGGAGCCATAAACAATTCTCGGATCCACCTCTGGCACCATAATAATTCTGCAATCCCCATCCCACTAAAGACACAGCAGAACACAGCCAAGTCCACATGATCTCACGAGGGAACCAGCCTTGAATTCACCCAGCTTTAAATGACTAAAAACAATGTACAAAAAAATGTCATCAGTTGTTTCTCCCAGTTGTTCCTGAAAGCATGCCAGGGCTGAGAAATTCTGTGCTGAAGTAAGTAAACCACAATCATTTCTCTCCCAACCCGCTGTCCTTGATAAGGATTTGCAATCTTCCCCCCCCTCCCCCTCCAGAATTATAATTCTGGATGTAGTTTAAAGTGTGGTTACATTTGGAGGCAAAGAACTCTGCCCCCAAGGTCAGAAGCCTGAATTCCCTAAAACCCTCCATGTTATATAATCCAGTATTTAATCTTGCCACCAAGAGACTGCACAGTACCCAAAATTACCTTACTCGTATTTAAGAGCATACAGCACCCATTTCTCTGTTTGCTTTCTTGCTTGAGTTTTTTCTGTATCTAGTACAGGGTCTATAGGGTCTCACTACACAGATCGGACTTGTACTGATCCTCCTGTTTTCAGCCTCCCAAACACTGGGATTACCATGCCCAGTCTCAGTTACCATCTCAGCGCTCCCCAGAGGCAGGGCCAGCAGGGTCAGTCCAGGATGCAACCCTAGTCCCTGCGTTTTAAGCCACTGAGGTATCTGGCCAGCCAGCCAGCTAGCCAGCTAGCCAGCCTTTCTTTCTTATTTTGTTTGTTGTTGTTTTTGTTTCCAAGACAAGGTTCCAGGCTGGCCTTAAATGTACATGGAATGCTGGCTGGCCTGGAACTCTCAATGATCTTCTTGCCTCAGCCTCCCAGCAGGTACCCATTTCTTGCTCGGAGCCTCTATGAACATTGAAGGGAGGAGTGACTCTATTCACAGAATAAATACAAAGCTAGTTGAGAGTTGAATGTAACATTCTTAGCGTTTTTTGAGACAGGGTCTCACTATGCAGTTCACAATGGCCTTGAACCCACTAGGTGGCCCAGGCCAGCCTCAACTAATAGCTATCCTCCCTCCTCAGCCTCCCCAACTAATGGAATTATAGGTGCAGGTGTCTGACACCTTGCCCAGCTCTAAAACAGCATGTAACTCTTAAGTATTACCTGAAAAGCCAAACTAGGTTTCTAAGGAAGGCTGAAGCAAGACATTTCAAAAGGCCAACAGAAGTAAACGAAAACATTCTCAAGCATGGCAAACAACAGATTGCTTCCTAGAAGCTACTAATTTCATTTTCAAAGAAAGCAAAAAGGGACAGCTCTGTCCTTGAAACTACACAAGTAAATTAACTCTCTATTGGCAATCCCTCTATAGTCCCCTTAAAACATTGTGCAATAAGATCTCAAATTTTCAGTTATACTTTCATATGCAAATTAGATTCCTGGCTAACTTCACAGGATGACTCAGACAACTTCCCCTGTTTAAAAAAAAATGTCACTTTGGAAGGCAAAAATCAACAGGCTGGTTTAACAAATTAGAAAAGTTGAAACATCATGAGCGAAATTTTAGCCTTCAAGCACACTGAGTACCTGGTAGTTCATTTGTAGATTCATGTTCTTTAATTTTATTAAATACAAAAAAATTATTAAATACAAGTCCTTTGAATTATATTTCCCAATTAAAAAAACCAAAAACCTAGCAGGGAATTTTATAGCACAGAGAAACAGAAGAGCTACAGCACTTAAATAACTCACAGTCTCTAGATGAATACTGAACTGACTTAGCTTTTCTATCCACTGTGCTAAAAAAGTGGAAGACACAAATCCTTTGGGAAATGCTTATCTTCATTAGTCACCCGTAAAAGTCGATAACACATTTACAAGATTAGCACCCACAAGAACAAGGAGCAACTGGAACTCACCCACCCTGGGGACAATATAAATCAATAAAAGCACTTTGGCAGTATCTACTCCAGTTTAAATGTACGGAGCACCAACTCTGCTGCTAGACAGCTACCCAAAATAAACATGCCTAGACAGTCACTAAAGAACACACTTAAAATCTCTCCTGACAGTAACATCCACCTTAACGGTCCAAAAATGCAAACCCCGTATATACCTACAGTCAGATAAACAGATGGGCAGCTACAAGGCAACAATGACAGTACATAACTGATGCCCACATGTGCTAAGATGGATCTATCTTTAAATGTAGTGCAGAGGGAAGCCAGGCCCAGGAGGGCATATACTCAGTGATAGCAGGTACATAAAGTTCAAGCACAAGTGAGAGTAACCTATGATAAGAGTACCAGTAACCGCAAGGGTACAAGGACGTAAGACACAAAGGTGTTGGTTGGTCTGAGGGCCTGGTCTGTGACTCTACCTGGGAAAGGGACCTGAAGGGGTATCTGGCCAGAAAGTGAGATTAACATCTCAGGACAGATAATCTCATTCCTAAAAGGGCTGTTCTTAGGAAAGGGCAGGCCTGTGGAGTTGAATCATAAAATAGAAGAGGAAAATAACAAGGTAGGAAGTATTTATTATTGAATCTTTGATGTAATTCAGGTATAAAAAACAAGATACGCAAACAGCTACACTCTATTTACTGATAAGAGACATAGAGACATACGGTATAACAATGTCTGTAAGTATAATATCATGTATGCACCTTCTATGATACCAAAACATTATGAAAACAGTTTGCAATGTATTAATTTATCAAATCCATCTTGTCAAGATATCTTAAAACTGTCTCATTGATATTTGTACTTCAGTAAAATAAAAATTTAAAGAAAAATAGAAGAGGAAGAGAAAAACTGCAGGAGAGGAGAAAAAAATGTCAAGTATTCAGGCTTGATTCCTATTTTTGCTAATTACTTAAATATCCTCCTCCAAAGTTAAAAACTAGTCAGTAACATCAAAAGAAATATGAACAAATTTAAAAACGTAAAATAGCTATCAAAAAGTACAAATCTACATTCTTGATTCTAATCAAACCAAAAATTATATTTAAAAAACAGCAACAACAAAAATCGAATGGGTTTTATCCACAATACATAGTAACAGCAAATCAATAAGCAAAATACTGATGCGCTCCTCAGGGACTCAGCTAATACAAAACGGGATTAGCATGTGTCTTGTGAGAGTTAAACTAAACCCCAAGGCTCAATTCCATTAACTAAATGAATTAAAAGAGGAAGAAAAAAGTCTACCACCAACAGACTTACAGGGTTCCAGACACTCGCAGTATAATATATAATTGTTCCCAATTAACTGATTGCTTTGGTAATGAAAAAAGCATGAGGACGCTTATTTCTGGCAGGCCCCTCAGTGTCACATCCATACACAAATACTCAGCAGTACATTTAAGATTCTTCGGTAGTGAGACTATTCTTTGCTTCCAGCATCCATAATTTACAATCAAAGCACAGAGCAGGAAAAAGTAAATAGGAGACAGTAGGAACTTAGAAGACAAAGAAGAAATAGACTGTCGAATTCTATCACCTGCTGTGTCCACCAAGAGTCTGCGCAGACCCTGACAGCTCCAGCCGCAGCTGGCATCAGAGCCTTGGTGGCAGGCCTCCCCCACTCAAGGCAAGACTCTTGCTTTCCTCTGCTGCCCCTCCCTAACACACTTGCTTCCAACAAACCTGAGCTGTCTGAATCTCGATAGCTTTGTAAGCGTGGAATGATTTATTCAAAATTATAAAGGTAACTAGGAGAAAATGATATCCAATGGAAACTGTAAGTGGGACGTGATGGCACATAATCCCAGGACTCAGAGGACTGAAGGAGGACTGCAAGTTCGAGGTCAGCGTGAGCAACAGGAAATTAAAAACAAAACAGCCAGTTGTGGTGCAGTACACCTGTGATCCCAGAACTCAGGAGGCTGAGGCAGGAGGATCACTGTGAGTTTGAGACCAGCCTGCACTACAAAGTGACTCAAGGCCATTCCAAACTGCATAGGAGACCCTGTCTCAAAAAGATGAAAGGAAAAATAAAAAAGGAAGCAGAAGAGGAAGAGAGGTGTGAGGTTCTACCAATTAGCAGGGTGTTAATAATAAACTGTCAGATTTGTATAATCAAATATAGATTGCAGCAGTTTAAAAAGAAGACTGGGGCCATGTATGGTGGCACATGCCTGCAATCCCAGCACTTCGAGAGGTTGAGGGCAGAGCATCAAAAGTTTGAGTCCAACCTGAGCAACTCAGACAGGACCAAAACAGAAAATTAAAAAGGATTACGGATATAGTTCCATCAAAAGGCCCTGGGCTCAATGACCATTCTAAAAAAAAAAAAAATGAAGCTTGCAACTGGGTGGTTTAAGGTGCTCACCACAGGGTATGATGGTTAATTTTAATCAAGTTGGAGGCTGATCAGGGATTGAACCCAGGGTGGTCTTTGCACCAAGCTACTCCTTGGCCCTCGGGTTTCCTTAAAATGTTGGTTTTCCAAGCTAAGCTTGTATCTGCAACCTTACCTCAGTTGCCCAGAGTGCTGGGACCATAGGCATGTGCCACTGCCTGGTCTATAACTGCAGATTTTCAAATAACTGGTCTCCAAAATTCCTTATTAAGGAGAAAAAAAATTACACGTATGTGCATGCACGCACACACACAGACATACACATTCTTCTGGCTGCTTCTCTGGAGTCTTCTGCCTAATACGTGTGAGAACCCTGATGCCAAAAGTCCTACCTGGGCCACCATACTGAAGCCACCAGAAGGACGGATTCAAGTCCCCACATGTACGCACCTTGGACAATCGTTAGCACCGAGCCCACCATTACCACAAGACACCAGACACGGGAGTAGTGCTCCTGGACCCTCCAGAGAAGTCTGCTCAACAGTAGGCTCCACAGAGTGACCTCGGCCAACGTCCCAAGTAGCAGAGCCAAGCCCAACTGAGTCCCTGACACAAACACTCCATAATACCATTAAACAACATTTAGGCTTAGTAGTTTTGGCTAAGCTGTTAGTCATAACCACCAAAAGACCTAAAAACAGAACAGTTATGTTTAAAAAGAGACTGTATTAGACACCTTAAAAACTAAGACCTCACTTCAGGTCTTGGATAATCGCACTGTGTGCATGCCTAAAATAGGCATACTAGGCCATACATCTCTACCTAAGAGGCTTCTTAATAACATGGCTTTTAAGCATTTTATAAAATAAGTTGTATGTTTAATACCAGCCTTTAGTTGTCTGTATCAACTGGTTCTGATAATTCAGGAAGGGTAGTCCCTATCATGGATTGTAGTTTGGTGAGATGGATTCAGGGGGAAGGACTGAGGTGTCATTCAGTGTAACCACACTGCGCTGTAAAGTCACAGGTTAAAAAAAAAGAGGGTAGTGAAGCACAGAAGGGCTTTGCATTGGGAAAGAACAGCAATTTGGGGGATGGTGAGCAAGTTTGAGAGAGAGAGAGAGAGAGAGAAAGAGAGAGAGAGAGAGAAAGAAAGAGGGAGGGAGGGAGGGAGGGAGGGAGGGGGGAGAGAGACACTGACTGACTGTAACTGAGCTACAAATTAGAAAAGAATGACGGGCCTTAATTTTCATTTTCACTTTCAACCCTTTCTTTGTTGTTTGTATTACTCACATGGTGAAAATATAGATATATATAGATTCAGAAATTCAGTATTCAGGGCAGAGGATATAGTTCAGTGGTATAGTGCTTGCCTGTGAGGTCGTGAATCAATTGCAGGTACAAAAAAAAAAGAAGAAAAGAAAGAAACTAACTAACTTAGTAATCAAGAGACAGCCAGCATGGTGTGCCAGCCACTTGATTCTGGGCAGCTTTGAAACTACCTCGATCAGTAGGGCTGGTTTTAGCACATTCAATCTTCACAGTAAAGCTCTATGAAACATTTGTTTTCAGAAGGGGTTTCACCGTGTTGCCCAGGCTAGCCTTAAATTTGCAATCCTCCTGCTTCAGCCTTCAGAATAGCTGGGATTATGTGGACACACCACCACAATAAGCTTCTTATCTCTTTGTGTGTAGAGGAGAATTAGGCTCAGTAAGTTGCCAAAAATCAGCCAGCAAGAGACCTTCAATTCCAATTAGGTAGTTTCAGCCCAGAGTGACAATATTTATGCCAAGAACACCAGGCTGGCTTGGCAACCACAAGCCAATGGAAAAAGGTACAGTACAATGTCAAACTGCCATTCCCCTGCGTCTCGAGCATGGGGTCAAGGAGCAAGCAGGCTGTTGTGCGAACTGTCTTACTTTTTCTACAGCTGCTGCCCACTAAGACGCCCTTCAAATGCCCGCTTACACACATTTTTCAAAGCCAGCCCCGCTAATATTACCTAGACCTCTCTTCTGGGCAAGAGTTCCTCCGTCAGCTACCTTGCCAGAATGAGCCATCCGCATTCACCTCCTCCTGCCTATTTCAGCTCTGTGTCATCACTCACTACTCAAGAAGTGTTTGGTCTCTGAATTGTCCCACGAAGGCCTCCTTTGCATGTCATAAAATATAATCGCAGCTTACTAAAACGAATTGATACTGACTTATTCTGAACGAAGTTTGGTGGAATAGCCGTTACGTTAGGGAGATTTTCACCAAATTTTACCTGCAGGGGAAGGAGGTGAGGACTTAGGAGCATCGCCCCAGCAAGGAGCAGCCCGCTGCCAAGTGTTCATAGTCACTTCCCACGGGTGGACTCGCACATTCAGAACAGCTTTCTCAGGGCCTGGGAGATGGCTCAATGGAATAAGCACTTGCCTGGAAAGCGCAAGGGCCTGAGTTCCATCCCTAGTTGTGCAAAAAAACCAAAAAAGCAAAATGGCTTTCTCCCAAAAAACCCCAAGTATTTTTGTTTTGCCTTTATACCAAGTCTATTTTTATCTTACAGGGAGAAAAAAAAAAAAACAGGAAGTCAATATCACTCTGTCCAGAGTGCTCCTGGGAGGCTCTCCAGCAGCTGATAGCCCTTATCCTTGACAGGAGGAGGAGAAGGTACAGGGGTCCCACGCCTTCAGACAGACCTGCGCTCCAGGCCATTTCTAAAGATCCCAAGGAGCTCAGCCCAAGTCCTAACTTCTTTTTTTTTTTTACTTACTGGAGACACGGCCTCACTATGCAGCCCATGAAGTGGCCTTGTCTCACTTCATGCAGCCCCCAGGCTGCTCTCCAACTCACAGTAAACCTCCTATCTCAACCTCCTGAGTGCTGGGATTACAGGCACATTTGGCCAGGGATCGAACTCCAGACCTTGTGCTTGCCAGGCAGGCAGGCAGTGCCCATGGCTCTGAGCCATCTCTCTGGCCCTTATGAAGCCACTGTTGACTACCTAGGGAAAAACTATCTCTTTTGACCCAGAACTCAAACATTCAATATTTACTGAATAAACTGTTATTTGAAAAAAATAATTACCTGACTGGTAGTTAAAATTTAGATAGTGACTTCTAGAATAAAAGGCACTTAGTAAGATTCTTCTTATAGTCCCTACAGCTTCTGGATTAGAGCCTTTGCCAAAAGTATTACATAAAGAAAAATTGCACGTAACTGCTAAGTGAGACTGTACCGAAAGTTCAGAGGTATCAGTTAAATTGACCGATATTTTTAGAATCAAACTGTCAGATGTGTATCCTTTGCAGGTAATCGATTAGCAATTTAAATATTTGTTTAATCAAATCCATATGAAGCTCAAAACTAATTCAACTTTGCAGAGAATAGCTTAACTAGAATCCACGGCCATAGAAAAGAAAATCCCTAGTTTATGACACATTCAAAAAACAGAGGGGAAACCTTATTCACAAAGATTATTTCTGCAATAAATAAGGGTTGACCAAAAATATGGTGTATATTTTAAACTTTTTAAGAAGATTACAGTGAAAGACATTGCTGGGGCTTGAGAGATAGCACAGAGGCAAAAGCGCCTACCTGGCAAGTGCAGGGACCTGAGTTCCATCCCCATCCCCTGCACACCTTGGGTGGGGTGGGGCAGAACCTTGGGGAAGCCAGGTGGGCCAGGAACCAGGCGAGGTGGCTCACGCCTATAATCCCAGCAGTTGGGAGGAGGCTGAGATAGGAGAATCACTATGAGTTCAAAACCAGCCTGGGGGCTAAAAAAAAGGAGCACAAGGCCAGCCCAAACTGCACTGGAACTCCGTCACACACACACAGAAAAAAAAAAAAAAAAGACAATACATACTGCCAAGGATGATGGGATAGGGGCTGTAGCTCGTTGACACAGTGCCTGCCTGGCAAATGCAAGGTGGAGTTCGATTCCCAATACCAAAAATAATGAGAGGGCCAGGGAGATAGCTCAGTAGAATAAGCACTTGCCTGGCACGTGCAAGGTCCTGAGTTCAATCCCTGGTACCAGAAAGAAAGAAAGAAAGAGAGAGAGAGAGAGAGAGAGAGAGAGAGAGAGAGAGAGGGTCAGAAGTAGAGAAAAAAAAGTGGTGAGTGATATATTTTGTGACAATGTACATTCACTTTATTTTTTTAATCAGACTTCACCGATCAAACTTTTTAGGGCAATTTCTGGCCAATAAAACATAACGGTGTGTCCTCATCTACCTTACTGTCCAAATCTGGCACTTGGTGATTTTTGGCTCTTTTGCAAAGTCAAAATGACTCTTCAGGGTAAATGGACACAGAAGCACTCCACTGCACAACTAAAGATGCTCACTCAAGAAGACTTCCAGAAAGTGGCAGGAATGACGGTAGATGTGTATCTTAAATGATGAGGAGTATATTGGGGGGAATTCATGGTAATGTGTTTTTTACTGTATTTTTGTTGTTGTTGTTGTTTTTTGTGGGACTGGGAATTGAATTCAGACCCTTGTGCTTGCCAAACCAGCACTCATTCTACTGAACTATCTCCCCGGCCCTATTGTATGAATTTTAAAAAATTCAAACATTCAATGCATTTTTAGATTAAGTAGCCTATATTAGTAAAACTCCAAAAATTAACATCTGTTTCCAAAGCTGGGACAATTATTAAATGAAAGCCATCCACAAGGTTATGCAGGGATTTAAAAAAAAAAAAAAAGGCCAGGGAGGATGAAGCAATATTAAGATACAATGTTAAGGACTGGGGAGATGGCTCAGTGGAATAAGCACTTTCCTAGCAAGTGTAAATTCAATCCTGGGTTCCACCAAAAAAAAAAAAAAAAAAAAAAAAAAAAGATACAATGTTAAAGGAGACTGGAGATTTGGCTCCAGGGTAGAAGGCTTGCCTAGCAAGGTGGAAGCCCTGGGTTTGGTCCTAGGTAGGCAACAAGAAAAATAAACCTCCCCTATGATACAACATTAAAATACAAAAATGAACCCACACAGAAAGGTACTGAAAGTGAACACAAAAGAAATAACCTGCTGGGACAAGACAAACAGGGGTCATATTCTGTTCCTTTGCCAAATTCGCTACTGATCTGTTTTGGAGTTTCAAAGAAGCCAGGACAGACAGAGCTCCCACACTCTCTTCTGGTAGAAATAACAACCTAAATAAACACTTTGGAACTCTTATTTGCGAGTATCTTCCAACTTGCACACTAGTTTGGAATTTAGAAATCTCTCCCTGAGCAGATTTCCAATGCAAGTGCATATAAGTGCATATGTATCAAGAATGTCCTAGAATATTCATAATCACACTATTTGCAAAAAAAAAAAGGAAGTTACAGTATTTAAAAGGCCTTCAACCCTCATGCAATAGCATCAATGTGAATAAGAAACACCCAACTAGGGGCCAGGGAGATGGCTCAGTGGAATAAGTGCTTGCCTGGCAAGCGCAAGAGCCTGAGTTCAATCCCCGGTTCCGCCCCCCCCCCCCAAAAAGAAACACCTAACTACACTGGACCTGCACGGTTCTGGGTGCGGCTGCAGCAATTTATTGAGGAGGGAAGACCAGCCCAGGGCAACTTGGCACCTGACAAGAAAGGAAGAAAAGGAAAGCTCACTTCTGCTTCTTCAGAGAAGGCTCCAGCCTCCACACTTTCACCTTGGACTTTTATCTCCTGCTTCAGGGCAGACTCTTTGGAGCCTTCGGATAGGGGCTCTCCAGGACACCACAGGTGAGCTCCAAGCCTCTGACCTTCAACTGGGTCCTTTGGCTCTTGCCCTGTTCCACACCTGATTCTGCAGGCGGCAACAGTCAAGACTACCTTGTAAATCCTTATACATCTTGCACTACAGCCTGTTTCTCTAGTGAGCGCTGACTGATACACCTAGAATGGGAACACCATGAAATACGACAGCAAGACAACTGACCTCCAGCCACCAGCAGCAACACAGCTGTGTCACAAAATGTGAGACAAACCACATACCATATATATAAATAAAATTTCATTCGTGTAGATAGAGCACAAAAACATGCTAAACTCATCAAGGGTGGGCACAGTTATCCCTCTAGGGAGGGACAGTAATGGGGAAAATGTTATGAAAATCTCAGTGCTGGCAAGGTTCTGCTTCTCTGTCTGGCTGTGGGCTAGGTTTATGCTACTTTTTATAAGCATTTGTCAAGATGCAACTTACCCTATGCCTATCATATAGCTCAATCTTTAAAGTTACTTTAAAAAAAAAAAAAAGAAAAAAAAGGAGGTGGTACAAGTCCACTTGTCCATGTAATAGACTCAACATTTTTTTTATAATGCAGATTTGAAGCCAACCTGAAATCTTTGCGTAATTGAAGGGCAGATGAGATGTGCAGTCAAGGCATAATTTGGACAGGCTCAACTCGATACAACTGATTTTTAAAACATGTGTCAATAATCCCACAAAAGCCAGGAGAGGTCTGCAAAAGCCTCAGAGACCCATTTCGCTGCTTCTGAAGGTGCTCACCCCCCACTTACCTAACAGCCTTGAGCTCCCACAAGCACCTCTCTCTCCTGATTTCTCCCACATCGTCCCCAGTTCCTTGCATTCCCTGGCTTTCCCATCTCTTCCTCCCTGATCAAGGTTAATATAGGGGCACATTAATTCAGAGTACATGCGAGCGAAAACATAGTCTTAAAATGAACCTAGTCTTGAACATATGGATGCCTGTGGTTTCTTTCTTCGGGACTGGGCTGAACAATATTTTAAAAAGTCCTTTTAAGAATGCAGGGTACAGGTCTGTGGAAGAACATTTTCTTGGCATGCATGAGGCCCTTGGATCTAAACCCAGCACCTTCAAAATAATGACTCCTTAAACCTAACATCCTTTATTATTCTCTAACATCTCCCCACAAAACATAACCCAGAATTTACTTTTTCTGCAGAACTTCAACTAAAGAGATCAGTAGATGAGGCAAATCTCAAGACCACAAAACATCACCAGATGCATCTCTATGCCCTAGGAGATCAGATGCACACACCCCGTATTTTAAGGGAAGCAATTACTCTTCTTCCTTAGACATTTTAACGTCCCAGTAGGATTGTCCATACTTAATTGTTCTTCAAGTGCCTCAGTGGTAGCAGCTTTCCCCAAGTCTATTAATAATAGTAAAAGGACCAAAGATAGTAATCATTGCCTTCCTACTCAATCTCTCACAAGTCCTTACTCTCAAATGAAAGAATAGGGGTGGAAGACACAATGACTAAGGAAATAGTGTTTTTCTGACGCAGAGGGTGATGGGAATATTCTGGAATTAGATAGCGTTGATGCCTGCATAACTTCATAAATATACTAAAAGCTACTCACTGAATTACACACCTAAAGGGGCAAACATAGTATGTCTACCTGGGCACGGAGGGGTGGCATCAAATACATCCACATTAAAAAAAAAACTTTTACATTTGATTTTTTTATTGGTGAGAAATATTTGCAACTATTTTTCCATATAACTTTCTTGTCAAAACTGGGCATCATAAAATAAGCTGTTAATATTTCCTGGTTTGGGCTCTCTCAAAGAATGTGTTCATTATTTTTCTACCTTATAGCCAAGAGGGCCAGAGATACAGTTCAGGGGCACAGCGACTGCTTGGCAAGCACATCCTGAGTTCCATTCCTGGTATCAAAAAAACATATATATTTCAGAAAAGCTCAGGAGAATTCACTTGTGGAAGCCAACAGGGCTGCGGAATTCTTCTGTAGGATCATCGTACTCTTTTTCAAGTTTTGTTTAGTGCATGTTCTAGTACATCATGATCACATTTACGTGGGCAGTTGGGACACATACATAACACATCCTAACCTAACTCTTGTTCATCCCATTTCCCTATTATTCCTTCCCCCATCTCCTAGTATCCTTACCTTCTGCAAAGTATCTATCTCTTTGTTTCCTATTATCCATCTCTTTATTTTGCTCTTCATATTTTGCTTTTTCATATATGAGAAACCACGCATACATCTTAAAATTTTAGGTAAACAAAATGTAGGACCGCCCAACATCCAAATACAGAAAGTTGAGGAACGAAGAAACTAGCAAATAAACCAAGCACTACATAAACGTGAAGAATAAAGTCCTTAACTAACAATAAGGAACCCCTAATCTCCATCTAGCTCGGGAGGGTGAGGCATGAAGGTGGTTCAGGAACTGCAGGATGACAGGGGTGGATAATTAACCTTCCTGTTAGTCTTAGGGTTCGCAGCCTGCCAAAATTCATTAATTTATAAGACGGCCTGAACTTGCGCAGAGCGCGCGCGCCGGGGACGCCCTAGATTATTAAGGACTGAACAAACCGCGCACCAGCCCCCACGCCTGCCGTAGTCATCTCAGTGCACCCAGCTCTTGCTGACCCTGCAGCACCTACCCCTAGGGTTGCCTCCCAAAGTTCCACGCGACCCGGGTGATGGGGAACTGAAAGAAGCCAGGCTCGTGATGCGTTTGTCAACGTGACACGTAGGAGGGGACGCCCAGACACCAAGTCCGCTTAAGGACGCGTGCACAAGGGCGCGTGCACCCTCCCTTGACCCGCTACCGCAGATCCTACTGAGACGCACGCGGTCCGGTCGGGCTGGACGGTCTCCCCACGCCCCAGAAGCGTCCGCGTCCACACCCCTCCCCCACCCCGACGCCCACCCCGGCAGGGGCTATCTCTGAGCTGGCTGGGCGACCCGAGACCACCTGCCGCTCCAGGACCGAGGATAAAGGGGTCTTGATGGCCGCTCCGTTCTGCAGAGCAGAGCACCAACCTTAACGGAAAGACGCCCCAGAGAAGTGTGCCCCGGACTAAGAATGGGCCGAGAGGCACCCAAGAGCCGGCACCCCCGGCTCGGTGTGGCGAGGCGCCTGCAGCGCCCGCCCGCCGGCCCGCGCGTACTTTCCCGCTGCCGGGAGCCGGGGCGCCGCGCTCCCTCCTCCACGCCCCCGAGCTACCCGTCGCAGCGCGCGCCAAGCGGAGCCCGAAGGCAGCTCTGGGACCCCCCCTCCCGGGGCCGTCGGGAGCCCAGGCGAGCCGGAGCCCGCGGGGCCGTCCCCCGCCTCCGCCGCCGCCGTGCGCCCAGGGCGCGCGCCAAGTCGGCCCAGCCCGGCGCGGGGGCGGCCCCGTGCAGGGCTCGCGGGCTGGGGGCCTCCGGGGCCCACGCTGCCGAGGAAGGGAGGCCGGGCACCGGCGCCACTCACCTCCAGCCGCTCCTCCCGACCTGCGCGCCGCCCGCCGCCCGTGCGCCGCGGCCCCGGGACTCGAGGGGGCGGGGCCGGCCGGGGGGCGGAGTCGGCGCGGCGGGCAGCGCCAGAATTAAACCCGAGCGCGCGGCAGCCGGGGACACGCGCGAGCCCCAGGTCCCGGGCGGCGGGCGCGCCTGCGGAGTCCCCACGGGTCGCGCGGACCCGGAGGAAGCCTGGCTTTCCGCGGCGGCCCTTTGTACCCGGGAGCCCCGGCGCCTAGTGCGCCTGCGCGCCGCTCGGCCCGCGGCGGGCTGCGGAGACGGCGGGGCGCGCCCCGGACCCCGCGGCTCGCCCGGCGCATCCTCGCGCCCTGCGCGCTTGCGGCCGCCGCGGGCAGAGCCGGGCCCCGCAGGACTGGTCGGGCCGGACGCGCGAGGCTGCGCGGCTGGCACCCGCTCTCCCTGCAGCCGCAGCGAAACTTTTCTGAGCCCGGTGAGAGGCGGGCTCGGACGTGCGGGTCTCTGGATCCCTGCAGGTGACTCGGCCGGCTCGGCCAAGCGTCCTCGGATCCCGAAAGAAGCCGGACTTCGAGAGGCTCCGAAGAAGGCGCAGCGACGGCCTCGGGAGTTGGGGCTGAAGCGACTTCCCAGTCCAGTCCTTAGTGCTCGAGGCGCCGTGGGTCCCAGAAGATGCCTCAAGTGACAAAGGCAGCTGGAGAGCTTGGGGAGGGGACGATCGGTTGTGCGCAAACCAGCGATCGCTACACAAAAACCGTAACTTAGCCAGCCCTTCGACCAGTCCCTGAGGCAGGGGTCCCTCTCGTGAGCCCGCCTGAATCCGGGCTGACGTGTAAAAGTCGGCCTGGAGGAGAGGCGGGAACAGGTGCTCGCCAAAGCCCTCCGCGGGACACCTGGCCCAGGGAGGGCGCGAGGAAACCCTGCTTTGCTGCTCAGCCGTTTGCCAGCTCTCTGAGCAACAGAGCTCCGACCCCTTCATCTATCAAATAGGGCGTTTGGATCCCTTATTTTCTAAAATTCCTCCTCTTAATGTCTGTGTGAGAAAGGTAGTTGCTCTTTACCGGTAAGAGCTGCAGGGTCGGAGGCAGAGGGGTTCCTGGAGGGAAAAGTTGCAACCCTTGTTGCCCCCAGTCCTTCAAAACAAATCTGCCTCCATTCCAGAATAACCGGTCTTGACCTCATTTTTTTATTCTGTGTGTGTGTGTGTGTGTGTGTGTGTGTGTGTGTGTGTGTGTGTTAAGGTCTCGCTGTTTAGTGCAGGCCAGCCTTTAACTCAGGATCCTCCTACCTCAGCATCTTGAGGGTTACAATAAATACACATTTATTTTATAGGCCCTGAGAGGGAGGCAAATGTAATTTTTTTTAAGACAAAAAGCCAGGTGTGGTGTGCATCCCAATTAATCTCAGCACTCTTGAGAGGCTGAGGCAGGAGGATCACAAGATTGAGCTTTGCCTAGCCAACTTAGCTAGACTCTGTCTTAAAATTTATAAATAAGATGCACAGGGTATGTAGCTCAGTATGAAAGCCTTAGGTTCAATCCTCCGTTTTTTTGTTTGTTTGTTTGTTTTTTTAAAGGCAAAATATATGACAGATTCTGAGGTTTCAATAGATTTGTATTGGGGGCCAAGGAAATGGCTCAGTGGAATAAGCATTTCCCTAGCAAGCTCAAGGGCCTGAGTTTGATCCCTGGTTACACACACACACACACACAAATTGTTTTAAGTGAATTTTAGATTATTTTTTAAAATTAAGATACAATCCACACGATGTGCCATTTACTCTTTTTAAAATTTTTTAAAATTTTTATTTGGTACAAGGTCTCACTACACAGCAGCTCAGACTCACAGTGATCCTCCTGTCTCAGCCCCCCCCCAGTGCTGGCATCACAGGCATATGCCACCACACCTGGTTTTGGTGGCCCATGCTCGGGGGTTCTAGGCATGCACGGGAACAAAACCTGGGTTCTTGTGCTTGCCAGGCAGGCACTTAGAATGCTGAGCTATCTCCCAGTCCAGCATTTACTCTTAAAATGCACAATCCAGTGATGATTAACACAGTTAGAAACCACGACCAGAACTCCAGATAATTTCACTATCCGGGTAAGAAACCCTATATCAGCAGTCACCTCCAACGTCCTGCAGGAGCACTTTTATAATCGCCCAACCACTTTCTGTCTCTCTGTATTTGCCTATTTGAGACATTCCACATACATGAAAACAATGTATCTTGGTCTGGTTTCTCATACTTAACAACAGTTACCAGATCCACCAGAGCCAGAATGAACATTAGATGTCATTCCTTTGTGCCCAGCATACCACTTACTGATGGTGGAATTATAATGAAAAACAATCACAAGTAAACAATTGTTTAAATAACTTACTAAGTGAAATCTTTCTTTGAAGCATAACATGCCAAAGAGTGTTAGCTTGTCAGTACAGAAGCCCTGGAATTTATAGAAAGACCTTTCAGTGGTGTTTCAAATTCTCCTTA
>PVKA01019879.1:0-23388 GCA_004027165.1 Ctenomys sociabilis
TGTGCCATTAATTATTTTGTATTTTTAGTTTAAATTTCAATAATATCTTAAGTTACTTCTGACATATAAAATTTGATTTTAAATTTTTCATTTTTCTAGGACCTTTTAGATATATAACAATATACTTGACATTGCTTTATTATTTTAATGTATCAATTTATAGCTATAAGTTTCTCTCCTATTATACTTTTCACAGTGTCCCAGGGGTTTTGGTATATTGTGCTTTCATTGTCAGTTTATATTGGAGAATTTTAACTTTCTCGTCTAATTTCTTCTGAGAACCACTGACTATTCAATAATGCATTATTTATTCCACATGGGTTTCATAGATTTTATTATTTTATTACTGTTATTGTCTATATTTATTCCACTAAAATGTGTGTCAGACATTTTATAGCAGAACTAAAGGCCAGAAGATTATACAATGAATTTTGCAAACAATAAATGAAAATATTAGTTAATATAGAAACATAATTTGCAAAATTATGTTCAGACTTGGCAGAGAATTAAAGACTTTCCAAGTTAAATGAATATATTCTCACTAAAAATGCATATTCACTTTCAGCCTGAAGAAGAAAGAGTGGTTATCACTCATTCTTTCCTCACAGCAGTTCAGCTTACTTCTTCAGAGGGGGGGATATTATAGGCAGCTGAATTAGATAGAAATATTTTTGTAGGCAGCCAGACAGGGACAGGCCCTCAAGTAGACAATATGGAAGACAAGGTGACTTTGAAACTTGGAAGAGATGGACACTCCCTGCTGTAGGCTAGAGCTCAAGACAAAAGAGGAAACATATAGCTACATACATCCCTAGGGATGGGCATCAGGGACTGATATTCTAAATAGATATTAATGATGTTGAAAGAACTGAAATGACTCACTAACCCAAATTTCAACAGGAAGAGACCCTGTTCCATATTCATGCCCACTTGCTACTCGACTCACTTCCCCATTTGATTCCAACTTAATCAATTTTACCTGAGTAACAGTGTTTGTAATCTCATCAGTTGATCATAGTTTTTTCTCATCTCATGCCCAGCCAATCAAGTTCCCATGTTCTCCTCCACCTTAGACCCACCTCAAAGAATGGTTTTACTCTATAAAAGTCCCTGGAAGAGACAGGTTCCCAGGAACCACCAGCTTGGGGTCCCCCTCCTGTCTCTCTCTGAGACAGTTTACATTCCCCTAATAAGTACATTTTGCTCATAACTTTATTATTTTTTCAGTGTTTATATATCAACTAAACAAACATTGAAAAAAAATAATTAAGAGACTTTTGGCAAAACCAAGAATGCTCCTAACATTAGGGGGGCAAAATTTATACCCTTAACTAGAAATGGAGTAAAAGAAAAGAATCAGCATTGGAAAAACAATCATATTGCAGGACTAAGAAACTACTTTACAAGGGTAATTGATAAAGTTAAATATATTAATTCCCCAAGCAAAAGACAAACTTTGCAGATCTACACACAGTATTTGACCTCATGTTTCCTTTAGGAAATACTCATCAAAGTACAAGTACACAGACTGAAACTAAGGAACTGAAAATACTATTCCATGCAGCTAGTATTTGAAGGAACCAGGCATAAATATCTTAATATTGAGACACAGAAAAGTTCAAGCCAAAACTGATGAGACAAAGATGGCTACTATACACTTGCAAAGAGAACTCTTTAACAGGAAGAGATAGCATCATACATATATATGCACCAGTTAACTTTATAAAACAAAAAGTAGGTAACATATAAGTACAGGTAATCATCAATTCAACCATATTGTGGGACTGCAATAAAATGCAGTTCAATAAAACAAATATCAATAATGAAATACTACAGTCAAAACAAACATAGAGTGGACTTAACAGAAAAGTTATCTATAACATATTTCATCCAAAAAGAGCCAAAATATTTTTTCTCAGAAGAAAATGGCACTGCTTCTATACCAGACTGTGTATTAAACCGTAAAAAATACTTAAATACATAGGTGATGTTCTTAGTTTTAAAATACTCAGATAATTTTTGGTCATTGAATTCTTGAGTCATTTGAGTGTATCTATCAAAACTGACATTATTTCAATATGCTGATACTTACTGAGACTTGATTCACAGTGCAAAATACAGCCAATTTGGTTTGATGTTTATATGTTCTATGTAGATATGAAACATATGTACACAATGAAATTATTTGTAATAATGTCCCTAAAGTATAATTTTTCATGTATGTTTCTTATATTTCTATTGATGAATTTTTGTCTTTTTAATCTAATAATCACTCAGATATAAAAAACCATTCATTTGTCTTTGGTTTCATCTCATAATATTTAGTCCTATAATACCTTAGCTTATATTTTTGAAAGTATATCAGCTGAGTCACAGGAACTTAGAAATGTTTTACTATTGGATTTACAAAATGTTTTATCTTTTCCTTTTAGTTTTACATGACTATAGCTCTATAAACCTACTATAAATTATTTTTCTCTTTTCATTCTCAAAATTTTGTTTATTTATACTTCAGGTATAACTTCAACAGTAAACATGTTATCAATTATTTTTAACTGCACTGAAACATCTTTCTCTTTAAATGAGAATTTAGGCCAATTTAATGTATTCACTTGTACTTAGATTTGTATTGAAGGAAAACTAAGCAAAACAAATGAGCAAAATTGAGAAATCAGATAAAAATACAAATAAAAATTTAATAAATAAAAGTACATAAGCTGAACATTTTTCTTCAATTATTATTACTTTATTTTTAATTAATTTTATTGAAAAAGAAATATCAATGAGACATGAAACAGGTTTGAATCAGGCCAGTAGGATCATTAAAATAATTAATATATTACATATTGCTGTATTCATAGCTGTTATTCATAGTAAAAGACACAGACATTATATCTTCTCTAAACACTAGTAGTACAAATCTTCTCATTAAATTAAGAAAAATTAACCATATGGTTAAACCAAAAAATGGTCCTTCATTCACATCTCTCTTTTTGTTTAGTTTTGTCATAGATGAGTATTTCAATGCCATTCAAATATTGTTGGGGTGTGAATTCAGCAAAATAGTCCAGTATAGTCCAGTAGGCCATAATAGTAGTGGGTTATCTGTAGTATTTTCAATGTCAAAAGTTGTTTACCTGAGATATTTACAGCTCACAATATTAATATGGCTTTACATTTTATATATCATGTTTCTACTTTGCTGCTGGATGCATGTACACGAATGTTTAGATCAGTGTCAGACATCTGGATGAGTTACAGTCTTTGCTTAACCATTTTGGTCTCTGTGAAACTTTGAGAGAATGTTTTCTCTCTAGGTGGCTTTCCTGAGCCACACTCTACATCATCAGTCACTTTAGTCTGTGGCTCCATAACCTCCTTGAACAGAAAATTAGGGACACCACTGAGATATAGGATGTCACAGAACAGGTTTTCTTATGCCTTGAGTCCTCACTGACCTTGAAAGAATAGGGCCAAAATTTTGGCTCTCCTTCTAGACCTTCTTTTTCTCGAAATTTTATCTGCAAACTTAAGTTGTTAACACCCCAGAAGAGAACCTTAATGTTATTATTACCCTACAACATACGCAGTTGAGCTTAACATCTATTATCTGAATACCAAATGCCTTAGACATAACATATTATAGGAATTTTCCAACAATTGTTGATATGATAAATTTTAAATCACTATAGAATGTGAAAAAAGAGAAAATCAAAATTAAATAAATAAATAATTACACATTTTATATAGAAATTTAGAAATCCAAATATACACAAAATTGTAGGAAGGAAGTTCTATGCCATTTTTTTCTTGTCCCTTGTTTTCTTTTAACACCTAATTTTTCAAACAAGCATTTACTTGAGAAACAATATAGTAGTAATTGATATGACGTTAGAAGCAGTACACATTTAGAAGATCAGAATGACAGGCATTACATCCAAGGCCCTAGAATTATTCCTTGACATCCTCGGTGCAGTTCATAGTTCACAGGTATAAGCATATACATTTAGTAAGGATGAGAATCCTACCAATTTATTGCTAGTTTCGAAAACCTAATGGAGATTCTCAGGAACATAACCTTAAACCTCTTGTGTATATAAATGTATGGTGTTAAGACTGCCATATTTCCTAGATTTCTCTGAGCCTTCTCTTCAATTTTTTATTATTTTTTATAAATTTCATTGAGAAACAAATAGCCATGAGACAGTTGCAAAACCGATTACTGTAACAGTTTAATTAATTAATACATTGCATATTTTATCTTCATAGTGCTTTTTCATGGCACAGGATGCAGACATCATATCCTGTCCATAAACAGTCTTAGAACAAATCTTTCTTCTCATAAATTAAGAGAGCATAGTTGTATAATTCTAACTATTTTGCTTATACAGATACAAAATGGTCCTTTATTATCATCCCACTTCTTATTCATTTCTTCGGAAATGGGTATTGCATTGCCATTTCAATATGTCATACATAATTCTTTTGCTTTCAGCAAAAGAATCCAACATAGTCCAGTAGTTCATAATAGTAGCAGTGGTTAATCCATAGGACTGGCAATGTCAGAGTTGTTTTCTTGAGCCTTTTACAGCTCAGCATATTAATATGGCTTTACTGTTTATACCTCGTTTTTATGCTTTTCTACTGGATTGTTAAGGCCAAGATAAGGCAATATGTATATAACAAGAAATGTAACTTTTGTATCTGACAAGGTCAGTCAAATCCCCTCAGAACTTACCCTGAAAACCTATACCATTTTGTAGATCTTTTGTCACTGTCAGCCGTCTGGATGTTACAGCCATTGCATGACCAACTTGCTCTCTAAGAAAGCCTGAGAGAATGTTTTCTCTCCATGTGATTCTCCTGAGGCACACTCTGCAACATTAATTACTTTCCTCTGTGGCCCCATAATCTTGTTGATCAGAAAATTTGGGACACCACTGAGTTACACTGTTACAGAACAGGTTCTCTTATGTCCTGAGTCCTTACGGTCCTTGAAAGGCTAGGGATGAAAGCTTTGTTGTCCTTGCAGCCCTTCTTTTTCTCTAATTTTTGGTCTGCAAAGTTAAGTTGTTAGCTCTCCAGAAGAGAAGCTTAATGAGAGACACATTTTTTTTTTTTTTGCAGAACCAGGGATTGAACTCAGTCCCTTGTGCTTGCCAGGGAAGCTCTTATTCTGCTGAGCCATCTCCCCAGCCTGAAAAGCTTAATGAGATAACTACCTTATCACATAGGAAGTTGAACTTAACCTTACCATCTGTTTGAATATCAATCTTAAACATAATATGGAACAGGTATTTTCCCTCAGATATTGATAAGTGAAACTATAAATCCATATGGAATGGAAGAAAAAATAAAACAAGAAAAATATTTTTAAAAATAGGAATAAACAATTACATATTTTTACACAGAAATTTAGGAAACTAACCATATACAGCATTTTAGTAAGACAGTCCTGTGACTTTTATTCTCGTCTCTTGCATTTATTGCCCATTTTTAATGAACATGTACTTGAGAGACATTATAGTAATGATTGGTATGTCATGAAAAGCAGTACATATTTAGAATACCAGAATGACAAGCATTCTACGCATGACCCTAGCATTACACATTGCTCTCTTCACAGGTATCAGCATATATACTTCATTGTTGTGAGAATCCTAGTAATTAACTTCTAGTTTCAAAAACCTGCTAAAGATTATCAGGATCATTGCCTTTACATATCTTCTGATATATAAATGCATGGTTTTACCCCTGTTGTACATTTCTTCCTGCCCTCTCTTCGTTGCTTAATCCTTAAATTCTCACTTTCCTCTTAATTGTGTTATACGTTTCTATTTTTATTTCTACTTTTGAGTTCCCACACTATGGAGAGTATATGATATTTACACAAATGGGTCAAGTTTATTTCACTTGTAAGTATATCTTCAAGAGGCATCCACTTGAATATAAAGGCTTCAAGATTATAATTCTTTATAGCTGAATAATAATCCATTGCAAAGAAATACCACATCTTTTCCATCCATTCTTCAGGTGATGGACATTTTGGTTGTTTCCAAGATTGGCTATGATAAATTATGCTGCTATAAACATAGGTGCATATAAACTACTATAATATGATTTTAATTCATCTGGGAAAATACCCAGAATTAGGAAAACTGGTTTGAATTGGATTTCCAGTCCTAGCTTTTTAAGGAGTCTCGACACTTATTTCCATAATGATTGCACCAGTCTACATTCCCACCAGCATTGGAGAAGGGTTCCTTTTCCCCACAGCCTCTCCAACATTTGTTATTGGTTGACCTTTCTACCTTAGCCATCTTTTCTGAGGTGAGATGGGATATCAGTTTTGCTTTAATTTGCATTTCATGGATAACGAGTGATGCAAAACATTTTTCATATATTTATTAGCTTCTAGAAATTCTTCTTTTTAGCAGTGTGCATTCATTTCAGATACTCATATCTGGATTGGGTCTTTAAATCCGGGGGCCCTAGTGTTTTTTCATTCTTTGTAAATTCTGGAGAGAGACCTTTGCCTGAGTGGTTATTAGTCAAAACGTTTTCCAAATGTGTGGGTTGTCTTTTCACTTTGTTGATAATTTCATTTGACGTGCAAAACCTTCTGTATTAGAGCAGGTCCCTGTTGTTAATTCTTTCAAGTATTACCCTTGCAATTTGATTTTTCTTTATGAAGTGTTGGGTAACCCTATGTCTTCAAGAGTTCCTCCTACTTTCTCTACCTGGAGATTTAGTGTTTCTGTTTTAATGTACAGATCTCTAAACCATTTTGAATTTTATTTTGTTCATGGTGGTAGCCTTGAGTCAAGTTTTACTTTTTGGCATGTATAGAGCCAGTTTTTCCAGCCCCATTTTTAAAAGAGACTGTCTTTCTTTCAGTAAGCATGCTTGGCTCATTTCTCAAAAATATGGTGGCTGAATGTGTTTGTAGTTGCTTCTACGTGTTTGGCCTCTTTGCCAAAGATAGGGCAGATGAGTGTGTTTCTAGAGGCTTCTTCATCTTCCAATCTATTCCATTGATCCACATGTCGATTTGTTGCCAGTACCATGCTGATTTTATCACAGTAGGTTTGTAGTATAATTTCAAGTCAGGAATTGCAGTGCCTCCTGCCTTGTCTTTGATGCCCAGGATCTCACTTGTTATTCCAAGTCTTTTCTATTTTTAAAAAATTGAGAAATGCTTTTTCTTGGTCTGTGGGCTATGTGGTTGATAATATCTTTGGGATTGCATTACATGGGTATAACAGTTTGGGAAGTATTGCCACCTTCACAATGTTGATTCTTCCTATTCAGGAGCAGGGAATATCTTCTGATTTTCTGAAATCCTCTATGATCTCTTTTTACAGAGTCCTGAAATTTTTTTGAATACATCTTTGACATTTTTAGTCACATCATTTCCTTTGCATTTCCCTTTCTGCAGTCCTATTTTAAAACGTATTTGTTCTCTAATTTTCCTCTCAGTGTCTTTCTGAGACATTGAATGTGTGTACAGGAATGCCACCGACCTTTGGGTTTTGACTTTGTACCGTGACATGTTTACTGAAATTGTGTATTAATTCTGGAAGCTTTTTTGTGGATTTTGTTGGGTCTTCCAAATAGAGTATCATGTCCTCTTCAAATAATTATAGTTTAACTTCTTCTTTAGCTGTTCTTATTCCTTTTATTTATCTATTGTCTAATGGCTCTTGGTACTGAGTCCAGAAGTATACTGAAGAGGAGTGGTGATAGATGATATCTTTGTCTTGTACAAGATCTGAGATTAAAACATTTCAGTTTTTTCCCCATTTAGAATTATGTTAGCCATTGGGTTTTCCTAGATGGTTTTGATAAGATTGAGACAGAGGCCATCTCAGTCCAATTTTTTCTGGTACTTTGGACATGAATGAGTGTTAGAGTTTGTCAAAGCCTTCTCCATCAATTGACATGATCAAGTGATTTTTTGATTTGGCTCTATTGATACAGTGTACTACATTCATAAATTTGCTTATATTGAACCATCTTTGCTTTCCTCAGATGAATCTCACCTGGTCATGGTATATAACCTTCTTGATGATTTGCTAGGATTTTATCAACAATTTTTGCAACTATATTCACTAGGGAGATTGCCCTATAGTTCTCTTTTTTAGTTGTGTCTTTCCCTGGTTTTGTTATCATAATAATAATTCTTGCCTCCAGAAATATTTTGGGAGGACTTTTTTCAATGTCTTTGAAGAGTTATAGAAGTATTAGCATTATATCTTCTGTAAATTTCTTGTGGAATTCAGCTGTGAATCAACACGACCTTGACTTTTCTTTAGAGTAGAGGTTTTTTTTTTTTTTTTTTTTTTTTTTTTTTTTTTTTTTTTTTTTTTTTTTTTTTTTTTTTTTTTTTTTTTTTTTTTTACATTTCATGATTCATTGGCTGTTATTGAGTTATTGAGAGTACTTATATCTTCTTGATTCAGTTTTGGTAATTTGTACCTTTCTAGGATCCCGTGCATTTCTTCTTTTCCTCTATTCTGTGAGAATAAAAATTCTGAAAGTGCTTAATGACGACCTTCTGAATTTTCACTGGGTATGTGGTAATTGCTCACTTTCACTCCTTACTGGTTTTATTTGAATTTTTTTTTCTTTCCTATTTTTGATGAGAATAACTAGGGGCTTATCAATTTTATTTAATCTGTGAAAGAACCAGATTTTTGATTCGTTGATTCTTTGAATTTTTTCTTCCTCTCAATTGAATTAGTTTCTATGACAATCTTCATAATATCCCAAATCTTTGGGATTTGGGTTTGCTTTGTTGTTTGTTTTCCAGGTGTTTGGAGAGCAGCATGATGGTCTTTATTTGTTCTCATTCTGTTTTCCTAATGTGTGAGATGACAGCTATAAATTTTCCTGTAATAACTGCTTTTATTGCATAAAGTACATTTTGATAAGATGTGAGTGAAATTTCCTTGAATTGTAGATATTGTTTAATTTCTTGTTTAATTTCATCTCTATCCCATTGGTTGCTGAGTAGAGTGTTTTTTGTTTTCCATATATTTATAGGGTTTTTCTCTTTTACAGTTTTTTCTTTTTTTTTTTTTTTTTTTTTTGCAGACCTAGGATTGAACTCAGGCCCTTGCACTTATCTTGTATTAAACACAGGATCTTGTGCTTACCAGTCTGTTGCTTGTTCTACAGAGCTATTTCCCCATCCTAATTTTTATGTTTTTATTTTGTGATTTTTTTCCTTTTTTTTCTTTTCTTGTTTATCATTTATTTCCAGTTGCATTTCAATATGGGCATATAATATGCATGGGATAATTTCTGTTTTCTTGCATATACATAATCATAGCCTATGGACTAGTATGTGATCTATTTTAGAAAATGACCAGCCAGGCGTGGTGGCGCATGCCTATAATCCCAGCACTCAGGAGGCTGAGGCAGGAGGATTGTTGTGAGTTCAAGACCAGCCTGAGCTACAAAGTGAGCTTAAAGCCTTCCTGAACTGCATAGCGAGACCTTGTCTCAAAAAGACAAAAAAAAAAAGAAAAATAAAAGAAAATGACCCATGTGCAACTGGAAAAAATGTGTTTTCAGCTATTGCGGCATGGAGCACTGTGTATATGTGCGGTATGTCCATTTGTCCAAAATTCTTGTTCAGTGGTGCTACTTCTTCGGTAATTTTTTTTCTGCTTGAACTATCTTTTTGGATAAAAGAGTTTTAAGGACTCCTGTTAAGATAATGATATTGGATATTATATTGTTCATGTCGATTAAGATTTAGCTAATGTAGTCATTTGCTCCTGTGTTTGGTCCACTCATATTTATGACTGTTTCAACTCCCCCTTGAATTTTTCCTCTAACCAGTATATAGTGTATTTTTTTATTTTGTTTGATCATTCTTGGTTTGAAGTTGAGACCGTCTCAGAATGGAATTGCTACCCCTGCTTTTTTTCTCAGGTGCTGGGGCATGTAGTATTGTTTTCCATGCTTTGACATTCAAGCTATGAATTTATTTATAAGGTGTGTTTCTTGTGTACAGCATATTTTTGGATTTTGCTTCCTGATCCACTGCGCCAGTCTATTTCTTTTAATTGGTGAATTGTGTCCTTTTGCATTGGTGGTTACAATTGAAATGTAGTGACTTAAAATTGACCTGTTTTTTTACCTGCTATTGTTTGCCCCTTGTTCTCCTGTGTTTAATTCTTTGCAATATTTGGTGGGGTCCTTCATTTCTCATTCATGGAGTTCTGTTCATTTTGGTCCCTGTCTAGAACATCTTTCAGTAGTCTGTTTTGTGTTGGCTTTGTCATCATGGAAATCTTTGCTTGTTCTTTGTCATGTAATTATTATGTTTCGCCATCAAACTTCAAAGTGAAAAAAAATTATATATTTTTAAACCATAATGGACCATTTTGTATCTGTATACTCAAAATAGTTAGGATCAATATACAGATACATTCTGCTAATTAATTTTCTTATTAATTTTATTGAGAAAAAGTTGCAATGAAACAGCTTCAAAACATGTTTGGTAACAATTAATACATTGCATACTGTTGTCTTTGTAGTAGTTATTCATAGCACAAGATACAGACATGATATCCTGTTTACAAACACTATTTGAACAAATCTTTCTATTCATTGAATTAAGAGAAAATAGCTGTATATCTATTCTCAATATTTTTTATATACAGATACAATAGGGTCATTTATATGTATCTTCTTTTTTGTTTCATTTTGTCAGAGAGGGGTATTCCATTATCATTTAAATATTGTAGGAGTGTGAATAGTCCATAATAGTAGGGGGTTATCCATAAGACTGTCAATATGAGAAATTTGTTTAGTTGAGCCTTCCACAGCTCAACATACTAATGTGGTTTCACTTTTCATACCTTGCTCCTACACTTTTCTTCTGGATGGTTAAGACCAAGATAAAGCAAGACTTATGTAACAAGAAATGTAACTTTTGTGTCTGACATGGTCAGTCAAGTCCCCTGAGGTCTTATCCTAATACCCTGTACCTCACTTTGCAGGTCTTGTCAGTGTCAGCAATGTGGATGAGTCACAGCCATTACTTGAATGATTTGCTCTCTGTGAAAGCCTGAGAGAGTGTTTTCACTCCATGTGAATCTGTAGGCACACAACACATCGATCACATTCCTCTGTGGCCCCATGATCTCCTTGATCAGAAAATTTTGTATACAAATGAGTTAGATTATGTTACAGTATAGGCTCTCCTATGTCCTGAGCCCTCACTGACCTTGTAAGGATAGAGCCAAAATATTAGCTGTCCTCAAATTCCTTCTTTTTCTCTAACTTTTGGTCTGCAAGCTTTGTTTTAAGCCTCCAGAAGAGAAAGATTTTTTTCTTATAGTGTTTGTGTACAGGATACCATGTCTGCATGTTTTACAATGAATAACCACTAAGATAAAAATATATAATGTATTACTTATTGAAACTGTCTTACTAATTGGTTTTGAAACTGTCTCATTGCTATTTCTTTCTTATTAAAATTATAAAAATTAAAATAGAATAAATATATTAAAATTTTAAAAAGAACATAAAAATTGAAATAAACCTTCAAAGTGATTGTTGGAGACTATAGTATTCTGGGCTGGGATTCTTTCCATAGGTGACTTGAAGTACTATACATCATGCTCTTCCTGACTTCATGCTTTATGAAGTGATGTCTGCCAATATTCTGATGAGTTTTCCTTTAAATGTGATCTGTTTGTTTTCTCTAGCGACTTTACCATATTGTTCTTATGTTGAATTTCTGGGATCTTGACTATTACATGTTTGGCTATGTTTTTATTTGTGTTCATGTTGCTTGGAGTTCTTTATGCTTCACTTACCAGAATGTTAGATTTTTTTCACCATATTTGGGAAGTGTTCTGCTCTTACTCTGAACAAATATTTGTACCAATTTATTGACTACTTCTTTCTCATTGATGCCTATTACTCTTGTGTTGTTCATTTTGCAGATGTTGAATTATTTTTTTCCTGCCTCCTAGTGTCTTTAATATATCTTTGATTATCTTTTCACTAGCTGAGGTGGATTCTTCAAGATCTTAAACTCTATTGCCACTTTCACTCAAACAGTTTTGCAAACTTGTGATTGAGAATTTATGTTCTTCTGTATCTCTTTTACTCTGATTTATGTGATCTATTTCTCCAATATTGCTCATTCAAGGATTCCATAATTTTTCTGATCTCTAATTTAATCAGTGTCTTCTTTAGAAGCAGTTATGAATTGTTTGATCATATTTATCCTGTCCATTTTTTAACCCTAGAGTTTATTTCTGACCTTATATGCTCTATATTTTTCTGTAGTTTCTTTACTACAGATGCTATTAATTCAGAGATTTGTTTTGTTATTACAGAGGTTATTTCATATCTCATTTCCTCTATATATTTCTGCACTTATTTGTTTAATTCAGATGGTAGTAAATCAGAGATTTCAGCTGTGTGATTTCCATTTTTTTCTATGCTACTGTCTCTTGCATTTTTTCTGGTTCATCTTGGGGCCTGAGAATGCCTTTGTTCCTTCTCTTTGTCATTCTGTGTAGCAATGTCCTCTGACCTTTAGTGTAGAGCTTTGGTGCAGTCATAATCTCAGCAACTACTGAATCGGGTTCCAGATCCATGAGTTTTGAATTTGTTCCAATGTGCCTGGCTTGGGTTTCCCTTTTTTCTGGTGCAGCCCATGGAATTGATCCTGCTGTGCCCCTCTGGTGATGTTTTACTCTGGGACCCTAGCTGTTCTGCAGGGACTTGGGCTGCAGAGTTTTACACCAGGCCTGTATGCCAGGCCTGGTCTTAGTCTGGAGGAGTCCTGTGAGCACAGAAGAAAGTCTCACTCACACAATGGAAGTGGGATTTATCCAGTGGGGCCAAGCTCTCCCACATACATGGTGGGCCTCCGCTATTCTTTTAAAGACAAAATATAATTATCTTTTAATTTTCTTTTACTTATGTTCCTATGTTACACATATTCTTATTTTTCAAACTTTTCTACTTTAGCATATTTTATCATAAGTTTCTTACACAAGACTATAAATTATACACACAGTATATTGAGCTGATATGCTCTAAATTTTGTATTAATTAATAATGTTTATTTTCTATTTTTTTATTTTACTTGTACTTTTTACGGAAGGGTCTATAGGGTTTCAAAATCTCATTACTGGATTGGACTCATAGTGTTCTCTTGTTCATAGCCTCTCAACTGCTGAGCTTACAGGTGTGCACCACCACAGTCAGTCTCAGTAATGAGACTGGGTGTGGGTGGACTGGCAGGGCCAGCCCAGGGATTGAACCTGTGACCCCGTGCCTGCTTGTATGTGCATTAGTCCATTGAGCAATATGGCTGACCCAATAATATTTATTAATAATGAAGTGCAGAAAATACACTTTTTCACTATGGGAAGATATTTGACAGTGTGAAAGAACAGAGAATCAAGGCAGATTAAAACAATTATTCCATTTATGTAAGTAATAGTCCAAGAAGCAACACAATTCTGAAATATTAATGTTTTCATGCTGCAGCTCTATTAATTAATACAGTCATCAACCTTCTTGTAAACTTGAGCTCCCTATAAAATTTGAGAATTTTGTGATTTGAAGACTGTACTGTCTAGTGTAATGACCCTATTGCGATATCCTTTTACACGAATCTGGAAGCAGTTCATAGACATGTTTATCTTTTCAAGAACAAAAAACAAATTAATCATTTTTAACTTCTACATTAAATATTTTATTGTATTTTTTAAGGTTTTTTTCATAAAAACTTCAGTAGTGCTTAATAATCACTATAGGCCAGGTTTTCTTTGTGGCACGAGAAGTTAAGTATTTATACCTATGTATACATGTGTTTCAATATTTAGATTTACTCTTTTTTGTCTAAGAACTTTATGTGAAAATCAATTCATTTTTATTGTTTCTATTAAATGATAATTCATAAAGATAATGGTTATTGTTATCCATATTATGAATTCTTAGAGCATTTTCTTTTTAACAGACAAGAAGTGAACATCACAGCATATGTCAACTTCATTTCAAGTAAGAGTTTCCATTTTTGAAGTTCAATGTTTCTTACATTTGAAATTAACTTTAGCAATCAATGACTAATATCTGCTGTTAAATATGACCAAGTAAAATCTGTCTTGAATTGCTTTTAAAATTAGATGTGAATTTGTGGATATCAATAACATGTTTGTATGTATGAAAGTGTGTAAAATATTTCTAAGTTCGATATGGTTTTGTACTAGTATTAGCTCATTTATAATAAAAATTTCATTCACCCTTGTAATTCAAATCACTTCTTTTTGTATGAAATATCCTTGTGTTCAGAATTAATCATTATAATTTAAGTCGAGAAATGCAGAGAAATCAAGGTAGTTAGTAAGAGTACATTTATTGAATAGCTGAAATTCTAGGAAAGTTGTTTTTGATATATTGAACTGAAATAAGCCTACAATTCTGTACATTCTCCCAATGTCTCATTTTTACTCAAATCTTTTACACAAGTTAGTAACATTGTGATTTAGAGTATGGATTCTGCGTGTCAGTCTTAACTCTGCTAATCACTAGCTTTTTTTTTTTTTTTTTTTTGTCTTTTTGAGACAGGGTCTCACTATGTAGTTCAGGCTGGCCTTAAGCTCACCTTGTAGCTCAGGCTGGTCTCGAACTCACAACAGTCCTCCTGCCTCAGCCTCCCGAGTGCTGGGATTACAAGTATGCACCACCACACCCAGTTCTCACTAGCTTTTTGATTTGGGGAAAATATTTAAACTCTGCTAGTGTGTCATTTTTCAGCATTTCTAAAATGAAGGTAGTCATACTATCCTATTCAAAGAGTGTTTTCTTTCTTTCTTTTTTTTTTTTTTTGTCTTTTTGAGACAGGGTCTCACTATGCAGTTCAGGCTGGCCTTAAGCTCACTTTGTAGCTCAGGCTGGTCTTGAACTTACAACAATCCTCCTGCTTCAACCTCCCGAGTGCTGGGATTACAGGCATGCGCCACCATGCCCGGCTCAAAGAGTGTTTTCAAGGAACGAATTAGTCAATAAATATAATGGAATTAGAATGTATTTATATGTAGTAAATATTACATAAGTGTTAGCAGTTGCAATATTTTGTTGTATTGTTACTACTATTCTCACATAATAGTACTTCATTAAATAACTGAAAAAAGTGACCAAACTTCTCATTAACTTCCCCATTTTCAGAACTATACTAAAATTCTTCTTCAGTTTCTTTCTTGATACACTACACAGACAGTTTGGTCTTCCTGATTATTTCATTTTGTATATCCTCAAGTACATGTATGCCATTCTTTAAATGAAGTTTCAAGAATTAAATTGAATATGTGGCTTTAATTTCTGTGGCTAGTGATGCCACTGAATTTACCCTCACTTTTTTTTTCTTTTTTGGAGGACATAGAAGGGATTGAACTGAGGACACTGCACTGGCCAGCCAGGCAATTATTCTTCTGAACTATCTCTATATCCAATGCTACTGGATTTAAATAAATCCTAATATACACACTCAATCTTAGCTTATCTAGTCTTTCACTACTTATACACAATATTATGCTACTTACTATTGGAATGGTGCATGCCTTCAATCCTAGTGCTGGAGAGGCTGAAAATAGGATCACTATGAGTCTGAGTTGTGTAATGAGACCCTATACTAAATAAATAAAAATAAAATTAAGTCATAATATTACCATCAATCTTAACAAAATGACATAATAAAATGTACCAAAACACAGAAAATACAAAAGGCATTTGAAAGGAAATGGTGAATATTTATTTTTTCCATTCCTTCTGTTTGATTATAGTATTTTGAAACTATGTATTAGTAAATATCTGTGAAAATGGTTTTAAAACAGAAAATAAAATAACAAATATTATTTTAAACAAAGTTCCCTGTTAAACAGTTCAAATAATTTCATATTCCTTAACTACTATACTAATTATCTGTAAATATCAAAACAGCAAAGCTATATTTTGTATTTAATTTAAATGATATATTTCTCATGTAAAGATTGTTTTCACACAACGATATTTAAGTGTTGATGAAAGTCTAGTTATTAACTCTAAGTTGTTTTGTGGCTTATTTCATTTCAGTCAATGAACCTCTCAGAAAATCTTTCAACCAAGAACACTTTGCTTTGACATTTCCAAGACCACCAATGCCAGGTAGAAAAGAGAGATCAAGACTTTCAGAATTACAAACCACAGTTCCTGTAAGTGTCAATATGTTAGATAAAATATTTTTATATTTATAACTATACTATTCTACATAAATTGCCTCGATTGATTTCAGACTCAAATTTATTGACACTGCGCCACTCATCAAGGCTAACATTGTATAAGCAAGATAGAGAGACTAGTGTTACAACTGGCACTACCAATTGGTCATAGTTTACCAGTTGCAAAATGATTTAAAGTTTCCATCTTAAAGCAGAACTTAATCTTTTGTTTTCAGGATCTTCAAATTTTCTTTAATATGAAGTAGATAATATTCACACTAAGAGATTCTACTTTTATTGCATTTATAATGTAGTGTTATAGTATTAATTAGAATAAATTAAAAAGTAACATATAAGGGTCACTCGTTTTGCTTTCAAAATATTTTGAAAATATCTTCTACAGTGTTTTACTCAATACAATTTGTCAAGTGATATTCATTTCTTTACTGATTTAAGTTATACATTTTTTCTTTTTATTCCTTTCTTATTCCATGTTAACATGTCATTTCTATCATCTTTAGTGTATACTTGAGAGATTAAAACATATCTGCTTTTGTGCTTTCCTTTGTAATGATATTTAACAAATATTTAACAGTAAATTACATGACTGGGATGGGGAGATAGCTCAGTAGAATAAGTGCTGTGCTGTCAAATGCCAGGGCTTGAGTTCAATCCCCAATTCCTCAAAAAGAAAAAATAAATTAAATAACACCATTTCTACACGAATTAACTTAGGTCAAATGTGTTTGTTTTTATTTTATGTCTTTGTTTCTTGTTATATTTCACAGTTGTGGTGCTAGGTTCTGAATCTTGTGAGAGAACTTTAAAGCAGCATGAAGTAGGTTATGTTCAACGACAGAAACTATCACATGAATCATCATTAAAAACTTTAAGAGGATCATATTTGTGACCAATTTGTGGAATAATGATGTGCAAAATATTCCAATTAGAGTTCCAAAAGCCAAAAGAAACTATCAGTTGATTGAAAGGACAATTCCTATAATATCATGGATTATTTTGAGCTTGTTCCAATCCTTATATGAACCAAGAGGGCTATAAAGTTTTCACTTAAGCCATTTTATTAATGAGGTAAAAATAATATGCATGCACACAAAAGTCTGACAATTTTTTACAATTTTAAGTAACTATGAAAATTATTATTTTAAATAGGAATAAAATATATGTCTCATTCACTAATAGTTATGATTTATCTAATCTTTCCAGAGGCAAGTCAATACAAAAGTAGTGGAAGATAAGAAGCCAGCTCATACATGGATAAGGCGTTCTTTAAAAAAGTTTTTGCAAAAGCCACTCTGTTACCTGATTTTAAAACAACAGGCTCCATCTAGACATCCTTATTTTTCGCAAAGCCATCCTATAGAGGCAGAAAATAAGAGTGTCAGAAGTGATAAAACAGCTTTGAAGAAGGATTCCAAGGATAAAAAAGATTCACATGGAACAAATACAGAATCCACAGAAACTGTAAAAGATGAAACAGTCCAAAATGGAAATAAAGGCCATACATTTCTATCAAAATCATCAAATGAAAGTGAACTGATTAAGAAGTCTAAGAACAAATCAGAAACAATTCCAGTGTTCAAAGATTATAAGGGAGTATCAAAAATGTTTTCAAGATGTAAGACAAATTCAAAGAACACCAAGGAGTCAGATACTGAATCCAAATATGGAAAGAACAATCTAAATAATGATTGTAAAACAACTAATGAAAATTCTGATAGCAATACAGAGACTTACTCAACAAATAGTTCAGTTGTTAATCTAATAATGTGTTTAGAGGAGTCTGTTGCTGAATCAATGGATTTTGATATATGGTTAAGGAATTACTCTTGCAATAACTCAAAGCCTCCTGCAAAGAAAGACGCAAAGAAAGATGCAAAGAAGGGCCCAGATCCTGAGGCTGGAGATGCAAAAGATTCCAAGAAAGATGCAAAGAAGGATAAGAAACCAGCAAAGAAAGATGACAAAAAGAAGGAGGGAGAATCTACTGATGGTGAATCTGGAGACTCAAAAGATGCAAAGAAAGGTGCAAAAAAAGATGCCAAAGGTTCAAAGAAAGACGACAAGAAGAAAGATGCAAAAAAAGGTGCAGAATCTACAGATGCTGAATCTGGAGACTCCAAGGATGCAAAGAAAGGTGCAAAAAAAGATGCCAAAGGTTCAAAGAAAGACGACAAGAAGAAGGATGCAAAAAAAGGTGCAGAATCTACAGATGCTGAATCTGGAGACTCCAAGGATGCAAAGAAAGGTGCAAAAAAAGATGCCAAAGGTTCAAAGAAAGATGAAAAGAAGAAAGATGCTAAAAAGGATGCTGAATCTACAGATGCTGAATCTGGAGACTCAAAGGATGCAAAGAAAGGTGCAAAAAAAGATGCAAAAGGTTCAAAGAAAGATGACAAGAAGAAATATGCTAAAAAGGATGCTGAATCTACAGATGCTGAATCTGGAGACTCAAAGGATGCAAAAAAGAATAAGAAACCTTCAAAGAAAGACAGCAAGAATAAAGGTGCAAAAACAGACACAGTCCCTACTGATTCTGAATCCGAAGTAGATGCAAAGAAGGGTAAGAAAGATGACAAAAAGGAAAAGAAAGATACTAAAACAAAAGCTGCCAAAAAAGACTCAGTTTCTACTGATCTTGATACTGAATCTGAAGGAGATGCAAAAAAGGGCAAGAAAGATGATAAAACTAAGAAAGATTCAAAGAAAGCTGACAAAAAACAGGATGTGAAAAAGGCTGCAGAGTCAACTGGAAGTGAATCTGAATTAGAATTAAAGAAGGGTAAGAAAGATCCAAAGCAGGACAAGAAAGCTTCAAAGAAAGAGGCAAAGAAGGAAGCAAAGAAGGACACAGACTCTAGTGATATTGACTCAGACAAATCAACAAACTCAGCTGCAGCTCGAAGGAGTGTTGTTGACTCAGATGCCACATCTACAGAATCGAAGAAGGGAGTATATGAAATGAAGAGAAGCCTTAAAATGTCATCTAAAAAGACGACTTTCAGTGAAAAGGGGAAAACAACAAGTACAGGTAGAGTTCCTCCATCAAGAGAAAGACCATCACTGCCTCCTTGTGAGTCTTTTCTACCTCTACCAAGAATCAAACGTCTCTGTCAGTGCAAGATGCCTCCTCCACCTCCAAAACCAAGATACGCTCCTTTGGTATGTTTGTTTTTGCTTGTTTTATAGGTCATATCAGATTTTAAGATGAAATATAATTTTACATTCTGAATCTATGCATTCTCTGAAGAGCAGTTAGGTTTCACTATCGACAAATTTGAGACTTAGAAAGATAAAGCGTACTTCAGAGTGACTAAAAATATTTGTAATTAAATGTCAAAATCTTAAAAGACCAACACATAAGCTTAAGAATTGCATAATTTCTAATATGTTGGAAATCTGAAAAAAGGCAAACTGGAAGATAATAAGAAATAAGTAGATTAATCTTTTATGAAAAGAGACCAAGAAATTCAGGGAGAGGATGAGAAGGGAATAAAAATCTAATTGAGATGTGTTATGTACATGTATCAACTGCCAATGAGAAATGTAATCATTAAGTACTGCAAATATATATTAATTAAAAATAAAAATTGAAAAAAATGTAAAACAGACTGTAGTGGACTGGTGACTTGTGACTACAGAGGACAGGTAAGATGACTATAATTGTTTAAATCAATAGAGTAATTTCACAAAAATTATTATTCTATATTCAGCAAAAGCAGAAATAAAAATTAAAATTTCTACAAGAGGTTTTAAGTGAAATATAAATATATTATCTGATAAGTTAGTAAAATTGAGCAAATCTAAATTAATTAAAATCTAGACATAGTAAAAATACAATATTTCAAGTTTCAGATGTGTAAATTTTGTTTTATACCCTGAATATAAATTAAAGTTGTTGTGGATCCTTCTCATTGCTGATACCAGAAAATAAATGTTAACTATCCAAAAGTAGATAAAGCTCATTTGGCTTCTAAAAAACTCAGTCAGATTTACTCTTACACCTTGAGTGTAATTCCCCTTAATTTATGATATATTTTCTTATCTAATAAATTAAATTTTATATCCCCTTCCTTAATAGTAACGTTTTGTAGTGAAACATAGATAGACATTTCATTTTTAAAGAGTTCCTGTGTCACAATAAAGTGTTGGTCTCCCTTTTTATCTCTCTCTCTCTCTCTGCTATCTGTTGAAGAATAATCCATCTTAATGTTTTCTGAGCATCAGAATCTTTGCTGTGCTTTCCCTGTCTTTGTTATCACAATAGTAGAACTGGTACATGATACTATGCTAGACTCTGGAGATCTGTGACTGGTGCTGCATATTGATATTAAGCTTATCATATTCATTTATTCCCTTTTTGTCTTCCTCATACACCAACACCTCTCTTCCTTCTCCATGATCTCTTTTATTAAAAAAACTTTCTTTTACCAGGTATAAATTCAGGTCCTTGTGCTTGCCAAGCAGGCACTTATGCTGCTGAGCTATCTCTCAGCCCAACATATACTCTTTTCTCTCTTTTTCTTCCTTCTCATCATATCTCTTTCCCTTTACTTATTTGTCTTATTTTGACTGTTGATGCTGCCTCTTCTAGACTGATGGGGAACTTCCTTTACCTTATAAACCAAATTTTATCTATATTTTCTGTATTATAAAACTATTTATCTCATTCCATTTGCATTTAATAAGTTAATTTTATTTTTGGAAATTAGAACTATATATTTTGCTTCTCAAAATGCCTGTGATTGAAGTCCATTTTCTCTCAACTTTATGAATAAGCATGCTTTGAGAAAGAGCAGATTAGTAATAATTGCAGAAAACCTCCCAAATATGAGGAAACAATCCAACATTCAGGTCACCGAAGCATATAGAACACCAAATAACCTCAACCCAAGTAGAAACACATCAAGACATATAATAGTTAAGATCGCAGAAATCCAACACAAAAATAATATACTGAAAGCTGCTAGACAGAAAGAACTCACATTCAAAGGAAAACCCATCAGAATTACAGCCGACTTCTCTACACAAACAACGAAGGCAAGGAGAGCATGGAGCAGAGTTCTTCAAGTCCTACACAAAACAAATTCCAGCCCAGACTATTATACCCTGCAAAACTCTCTTTCAAGTTTGATGGAGAAGTGAAATACTTCCATGACAAAGAACAACTAAAGAATTTTATGATGACAAAGCCATCCCTTCACAGGCTGCTGAAAGATGTTCTAGAAAGAGACCACAACGACCAGAACTCCATGAAAGAGAATGGAAGGAATCCACTAAATAGGACAGTCAATTAAACACAGGTTATAAAGGAGTAAACAATACCAGGTAAATATCATGACAAAGATAAGTCAGCACATTTCAAGTATAACCATAAATGTAAACAGACTCAATTGTCCAATTAAGAGAAATAGACTGGCACAGTGGATTAGGAAACAAAATCCAACAATATGCTGTGTACAGGAAACACACTTAACACAAAAAAACATTCATAGGCTCAAAGTCAAAGGATGGAAAACAATACTACATGCCCCAGCACCTCAGAAAAAAGCAGGAGTAGCAATTCTGTTCTCAGACAGTCTCAACTTCAAACCAAGAATGATCAAACGACAAAAAGAAGGCCACTATATATTGGTCAGGGGAAAAATTCAAGGGCAAGAAGTAACACTCATAAATATCTATGCACCAAACACAGGAGCATCCAAATATGTAAGACAAATCTTAAGGGACATGAAAAACTTAATGTCTAAGAACGCCATCTTAACAGGAGATCTTAACACACCCTTATCTTAAAAAGTTAGGTCAACAAGACAAAAAATTAGGAAGTAGCAGAACTGAACCAGAGCTTGCAACAAATGGACCTGGTGGACATATACAGAGTGTTCCACCCAACTACAGCTGAATATACATTTTTTTCAGCTGCACACGGGTCATTTTCCAAAATAGACCACATACTAGTCCAGAGGTCATGCATAAGTATATGCAAGAAAAAAGAAATTATCCCATGCATACTATCTGACCACAATGCAATGAAATTGGAAACAAATGACAAAAGAAACCAGAAAAACCCGCTAAATTCATGGAAACTAAACAACACCCTACTGAGCAATCAATGGGTTGCAGAAGAAATTCAACAAGAAATTTAACAATATCTACAATTCAATGAAAATTCAAGTACAGCTTACCGGAATTTATGGGATATGATGAAAGTAGTTCTTAGGGGGAAAATAATAGCTATCAACTCACACATTAGGAAAACAGAAAGGGAACAAATCAGCACCTTAATGTTGCACCTCTGACATCTAGAAAAAGAAGAGCAAATAAAACCCAGAGGGCAAAGACAGGAAGAAATCATAAAGATTAGAGCAGAAATTAGCTCAATTGAGATGAAAAAAGCAGTTCAAAGAATCCACAAATCAAAAAGTTGGTTCTTTAAAAAACTAAATAAAGTTGATAAGCCTCTTGTCAACCTCATCAAAAAGAGGCAAAAGAAAATTCAAATACAAGCGATAAGGAATGAAAAGGGTGAAATCACCACAGACCCAGTGGAAATTCTGAAGATTATCAATAGTTATTTTGAGAATCTTTACGCTCACAGGATAGAAGACACAGGAAAAAATGGACAGATTCCTCGAATGGTACAAATTACCAAAACTGAATCAAGAAGATATTACATCTCTCAATAAGTTGATAACAGCCAATGAAATACAAAAAGTAATAAAAAGTCTTGCTATAGATTCTGTCAACTTTAAGGAGTGCATCACTGGATGGCAGGCCCTAGGAATGAAGAAAATTTGAAAGGAGTGGTAATAACACAAAAGATGACTTTCAAAATAAATTCAAAAGAACACTTAGATTGTTTTTTGAAATCAGTTTAAAGCAAAATGTAGGTGAAGAAATTGCTGCCAAGTGTTAATTTTTTTAATAAGCAAGAAGACTGTATTAATGCATGCCAAATCTACGTTTTAAACTTCCTGTATGCTTTAGTAGTCCAGCTAGGCTTTTTCATCCTTGCCACTTCACTGATAACTTCTCTTTCAAACATTACCAATGGGAAGGAAAAAGTCATATGAAGAAAAAGTCAAATGCAAAAGAGCATTTGACTAAATACATATTTAGGTATATATGCAAA
>PVKA01019879.1:23488-41383 GCA_004027165.1 Ctenomys sociabilis
TTGTTTATATCTGGTAATGTGAACAACTAACTTAAAGATAATATCATTCAGGGGCTGGGGAGATAGCTCAGTGGAATAAGTGCTTCCCTGGCAAACGCAAAGGCCTGAGTTCAATCCCCAGTTCCACAAAAAAAAAAAAAAAAAAAAAAAGATAATATCATTCAACGCAACAATGGTTGAATTCCTATTACTTTGTTTAGTGAATTATTGCACCATTTGTAATTCTGTTTTTCTATCACTATTATGTATTCTTTAAAAAAAATAAATAAAACAAAACATTTACCACCAACAGAAAGATTACCAAACACACCATTTTATCCGTACCCACTGTTTGTCTTCTCTTCTTATCTTGGTCTGTAATCTAACAGGATTTAAACTAAATTCTCTCATAGAAGCACTTTGCTTTCCTATTTTTATCTCTACTATGTGCTAGGTTTTAATCATATTTATTGCATTTTCCACTGTTCCCTCTTCTATTCTTCAAATGATTCAAGGTTTTTTCCTTAACTTTATATCTTTTTGAGTTTATGCAATCTAATGTCTTTAAATATCATTTACATTTTTATAACTCCAAAATTAATCTATGGTTCTCATATTCCCATGGAGTTTCACATTCTTAATCTTTACACTGTAAAATCTCAATTTAACATTTCTCAACACTGCTTTAAACCTACTGAAAAATAGTCTCCTCTTCCAGCCTTCGCTGTCATTTTAAATGTCACCATTTTTCAATGAACTGATTTTTTATATTACTTTATTTTAAAGAAAAAAATAACAAATAACAAGAACAAAGACAAAAACCAAGTACCATAGACTTTTTAATATATGAACATAATCAATTTTTTGTATTTTTCTCTCTTCTCACTTGTAATAATTCAATAAGATGTGGCTACATTACCACAAAATATATCATGAACCAGTCCACTTTTCCACATCTCAGTCATTACCATATTTTTATGAATATACATTTTTATTCATTTTTAATAGGACAGTTTCAACAATTAGTACATTTTAAAATGTAAAATGTTATTACCATATTATGGTCCAATCGACAGCATCATTATCATTTTTTTCTGAAGTACTGTGAAAGTTTCCTGTTCATGACGCTATCAGCCTTAGTTACTCTTCTGTCATTGGTGGGACAAATATCTGACACTCAGAATGAGTGAAGCAAATGCTTATTTAGCTTACAGTTTCTGGAGGTTTCATAGTTTAAAATACTCTTAATTACATAGCAAGACACTGGACCTTATTTGCTCAGGAAAGACAGTCAGTGCTTGTGTCTTCTCTAAATATCTCCTCTCTGTCCAAGATGGCCTCAATTACAGATGCAACTGCTCCATGCTACAGACCTGGAGGAAAGGCTTGGCAACCATTGCATGCAGGATGAATTCCTCTGCACCTCCAAGAGAGCCTGCAAACTAGGGAGACAGTACCTATTGCCTAAGAAATTAATATTTCTTACCTCTCTGACCCTGACCCTGGTCCTTTGGCTCTGCCACTTGATCCATGTGCTGTTCCTCCCTCAATATATGCCCCAGAACTTATATGAAGACTTGTGGTCACAACCAGATACAAGCCATCATAGTATCCTATACTCTACAACATTTTAGTGGTTTCCACTGCACTGAGAACCAAAGCGAAATTTCTTATGTGAGTTTTACTGCCAATCTTATGTACAACGTAATTATTTTTTAAAATAATTTTGTTGATAAACAAATAGCAATGAGACAGTTTCAAAACCGTCCAGGAACAATTTGAGGAAGATTGCTTCGTTTATGATTTCACTGAAGAGTTTCAGGAGTTTAAGGATTATATCTTAAGTAAATTTCTTGTAGATTTCAGCTGTGAATCCATGAGGACCTGGACTTTTCTTTGTCAGTAGGTTTTTTATTATGTTTCATACTTCATTGGCTGTTACTGGGTTGTTGATATTTCTTATATCTTCTTGATTCAGTTTTGGTAATTGGTACCTTTCTAGGAATCTGTGCACTTCTTCTGTCTCTTATATTCTGTAAGAGAAAGGATTCTCAAAATAGCTATTGACAATCTTCTGAATTTCCACTGGGTCTGTGGTAGTTACACCCTTTGCTTTTCTTATTACTTGTATTTGAATTTTTTATTTCCTCTTTTGGATGAGGTTCGCTAGGGGCTTTATTTAGTCTTTCAAAAACAAGGTTTTTGATTAATTAATTCTTTGAACTGTTTTCTTTGTCTCTACTGAATTCATTTCTGCTCTAATCTTTATGATTTCTTGCCATCTTTGGGCTCTTGGTTTGGTTTTCTCTTCCTTTTCTAGATTGTAGAGATATAACATTAGGGTGTTTATTTGTTTCCGTTCTGTTTTCCTAATGTGGGAGTTCACAGCTATAAATTTCCCTCTGAGCACTGCTTTCATTACATCCCATAAATTCTGATAAGTTGTGCTTGAATTTTTATTGAATTGTAGATATTGTTCAATTTCTTGTTTAAATTTGTCTGTTGCTCATTGATTGCTGAGTAGGATGTTGTTCAATTTCCATGTATTTTTGGGTTTTTCTCTTTTGTCATTTATTTCCAGTTTCGTTGAACTGTGGTCAGATAATATGCCTGGGATAATTCCTGTTTTCTTGCATATAATTAAGCATGACCTGCGGACCAGTATGTGGTCTATTTTAGAAAATGTCCCATATGCAGCTGAAAAGATATATTCAGCTGTGGTTGGTTGGAACACTGTGTATATGTCCACTAAGACCATTTGTTCTAAGCGCTGGTTCCGTTTTGCTAATTCTTTGCTAATTTTTTATTTGCTTGGCTTATCTTTTCAGGATAAGGGGGAGTTAAGTTCTTCTATTAAGTGTATTATATTTGATATTAGATTTTTCATGTTTATAAAATTTGTCTCATATAGTTGGATGCTCCCATGCTTTGTGCATACATACGTATGAGTGTTATCTCTTCTTCTTGAATTTTTCCTCTAACCAGTATGTAGTGACCTTCTTCATTTTCCTTAATCATTCTTGATTTGAAGTTGAGACTGTCTGAGAACAGGTCTGCCACCCCTGCTTTTTTCTGAGGGATTGGGGCATGTAGTATTGTTTTCCAGCTTTGCCTTTCAGCCTATGAATTTCTTTATGAGTTATGTGCGTTTCCTGTATACAGAATATGGTTGAATGTTATTTCCTAATCCACTATGCCAGTCTATTTCTCTTAATTGGTGAATTGAGTCCATTTATATTTATGGTTATAATTGAGATGTGTTGACTTATGACTGACATGTTATTTACTTGCTCTCCTTTAATCCTTTTTGTCCTGTGTTAGGTTACATCGTAAGGCAGAGTTTTGAGTTGTCATATTTTGCTTGAGAGAATAATGTCATATATCTGCACAAAATTGTCATGTAAAATAGTCTCAGTATGGTAGCAGAGAGGATTTTTTTTTTTTTTGTATTTTAGGGAGGGGTCTACAGGGCGTTAAGAGTCTCACTACTAGGTCGGACACATAGTGATTCTCCTGCTTACAGCCTCCCAGGTGCTAGGATTATAGGCACATTCCACCATGTCCAGTCTCAAAAGGCATCCCAGTGTGCCCTGGGAGTGGGGCCAGAACAGTGGCCTGGGGATTGAATGTCTAGCCCCTACACCTGCTTGCAGTTGCTTTAATCTGCTGAGCTATTTTGCTAGCAAAAAGTATTAAAAATTGAAAGTAATGATTATATTGAGTGAACATCTTTACTGTCTTGAACTCTTGTTAAAAATAATAGAAGTATTGCTAGCACTGTGATTCTTCAAGAATGTGTATGATTGAGAGTTGTTTAAAAAACATATTGTCATGATATAAGAAATCATTTACTTCGGATATTATTATTTAAAAGATCTATTTTTAAAAACTGGACTGGAAATGTGGCTTAGTGGCATAGTCCTGTTTTGACATGAGTGACATCCTGCGTTCAATTTTCAACACTGTCTGTTCAATTAATTAATTGAATTGAATTATTTTTTAAAAATAGCAAAATTCCATAAATGAACAGTAATAGGTATTACATTATGTATTATTATATCCATAGCATTTTCTTAGAATATAAAACATGACAGATTCTTAAAAAAAAACCGTAATACCACAAATATTTCTTTACAATAAGCAATGACAAAATAAAATGCAATTTATGTTAATTGGGATATATATGTATACATACATATATATATATGTATACATATACATATATATTTAAAATAATGAAATCAGGGGATGTGATGGACTTGTCCATATTTCCTGTTTAACGCTCTTCCATTTTCCTCTTTACTTCTGTTTCTCATATATAAGAAAATTATATTTCAGCTTGTTTGTCTGACTCATTGCTTTTCAAATCATGTTCTCAGTGCTGGTCATATAACACAGACAATTAAAGTGCTTGCTAAGGCAGGTGCAGGGACCAGAGTTTGATCTCAGGTGTGTATGCCAACCCTGCCCCCAAGGTGCACTGAGAGGGTGATTGAGAATGGGTGTGGTGATGTACACATGCAATCTCAGTGCTTGCAAGGTGGAAAGTAGTAGAATCACTACGAGTCTGATATGTGTAGTGAGGCCCTGTAGACCCTGTACTAAATACAATAAACATAAAAATAAATAAATAAAATTTTCTCAAGTTGCATCCACTTACTTACAAATGCCTGAAGTTTATCTTTTCTTTAAGGCAGTATACTAATGCATTCTGAATAAATATCAAAATTTCCCTATCAACTAGTCTGTAGGTGGACATATACATTATTTCTAAAATTTGTTATTATTATTATTATTATTATTATTATCATCATTATTATTTGCTGAACCTGGGATTGAACTCAGTCCCTTGTGCTTGTCAGGAAAACGCTTATTCCACAGAGTCATCTCCCTGGCCCCTTATTTCTAAAATTTACCTATTATAAATTGTCCTGCTATAAACATGGATATGCGAGAATCTGTGACCCTCAATGTGAAGATTGGAACTCTTTCATAAAACGACCTAGAGTGGGTCTAGCTAGTACAAATAGATTTCTAGTTTTAGCTTTTTGAGGAATTTCCACCCTGTTTTCTATCAACATGTTAGTATGCATTCCCACTAACAATATCATAGAGTTCCTTTGCCCTATGACTGACCAGCATTTTTAGAGTTTTTTTTTTTTTTTTTTTTGATTCTATGTACTCTTTCTAGGTTAGCATGAGACTGAGGTGCAGCTTTAATGAGCTCTTTTTTTCCAAATTTAATATCTAGTTTTATTTCTGAATAATATTGATTTATTTATGCTTCCCGTTGTTCCTTAAATATTTATTGTTTTATTTGGGATGATCTAAAATTTCAATTCTTACAGTATCCTTTTAATGTTTGTTGTTTTAACTAATTATTAACTTTATTGAAAATCAATAATTATATAGCAATTTAAAATTGTGAACAAATATTGATATGTGAAAGATATAAGATGTAGAGAGATTGAATTTGAGAAAATATTTGTGAAATGAATAAATAACATGAGATTAATAATAGATTGCACATTGTAAAAAATTACTGTTAATGAATATAACAATAAATTTATCTAAATTAAACATGAAGAAAGAGTTGATAGATCAGTCATATAATATTTCATTCTATGCCAAAATTAAAAGAACTGATATTCATATAATTATAATTCTCAAAGTAGAATGGTGTAGGCTATTAATATTTAAGCATTTAAAATTTCTGAATTTAGTTAAAATTATAGTACCACATTTTGAAGATAAATGAAACTTTTGCACAAGAAATGTGAATAAACTCATACCAAGGTACACAAAAATTAAATTGTCTGATACTATTTGTCAAGAAAAAATAATTAAAGCATATACATAAAAAACATATTAGTTATAGAAGCACAAAATTAAATAGCCTCTTAGTCCACATTTTTTAAAAAAGAGCATGTGGATAAGAAACTAGAATTATTTATTCAAAGGACTGAAAAAAATATCTATCCTTATTGAATTTTATAATTAGCAAATGTACCTTTGGAAACTAAAAGTAAAATATTTTGTAGTTACACACACTTGAAATATGCTAATACCTCCAGACATAGCATACTGAAAATAGCAAAGACCATAATCCAGGGGGCAACAGAAGTTGCTGAATTGTCCTGGCTAACGACTAGAGAGCTCTCAAAATGGTAGTACTGCAGGACTACGTAAAATATAATTATATTAGATGCACCCATTTAAATGGTCATTGATGTTTCCACAAAAAAGTACCAATCTTATGCCAGATTATATACATATTTTTCACATATATATGTGTATGTCTGAGTGTGTGTAAAAGACAAGGAAAAATGCATATAGTCACTGAAAAGTGGAAATACACTGTTTGAAGTTTCTAATACTAGGACAAGATATCATGCCACAAATAATACATAGATTGTCAGTCACCGAAATGGTATAAATCATAAAACAAAAATTAAAATGCAATTGAAACAATGTTCACAAAATTAAATATGAAATAATTCAAAATTAAACCAAATATTTGAAAACAATATTCACAAATTGAAATTGAACTGTGAGTTCAACTAAGAGGCCAGAATGAACTGGAATATGTACAAATCTGTGACCAATTCAGAATATTCAGATAGTATTTTATTTTGTTAATGCATACAAAAATATAATCAAAAGAAAAGTTTTCATGATAATAAAGAATTACTAAGAATAAAACATAACAGAAGTACTGGAATGGCAAATATATGACCAGCAATTCTAACAGTTTGGGGATAGGATATCATGCAAAATTCTAGTACATTGTGGACATGGACAGTGTGCATAATGTTTACTGGTGGCCAGATGTCACTTGCGTGACTCAGCTACTTCTCTTTCCTTGATATCCACCCTGTAGACCTGGACAGAATTATGAGCCGTAGAGTACAGAAGTTCATATTTAGAGTATGATGACAGAATATTTTGCTGCTGTATACAAAAGAACAATTGTAAGACTGCTATTGTATACATCTTTCTCTCCTTTGTTTAATTATTTGCCCTGTTTTGTGGGTTCTTTCCACTCTCATACATGGAGATGTGGTCATTTCGATCCTTCTCTAGAGTATCTTTTATTATTCTATGTAGGATTGGCTTTCTCATCATGAAATTCTTTACTTGTTCTTTGTCATGGAAGTATTTTACCTCTCCGTCAAGCTTGATAAAGAGTTTTGCAGGGTATAGTAGTCTGGGAAGGAATTTATTTTCATAGAGGAGCTGAAGTACTCTACTACATGCTCTTCTTCCCTTCCTGGTTTGTGAAGAAAAGTTGGCTGTAATTCTGATGGATTTCCCTTTAAATATGATCTGCTTCTTCTCTCTAGCAGCTTTCAGTATATTATTTTTGTGTTGGATTTCTGGGATCTTGACTATTATATGTCTCGGTGTGTTATTGCTTTGGTTGAAGTTATTTGGCATTCTGTATGCTTTGGTTACATGAATATTGGATTGTTTCCTCATATTTGGGAAGTTTTCTGCTATCACTTCCGCCCATATTCTTTGTATATCATTTGTATTGACTCCTTCTTTCTCACTGATGCCTATCAGTCTTAGGTTGTTCATCTTTGTATCATCTTTCAGATGTTGAATTATTGTATCCTGGTTGTTTTTAAGAAATCTTTTCTTACCTTTTCACTAGTTGCAATGGTGTCTTCAAGGTCTGCAAGTCTATTTTCACTTTCATTCAAATGATTTTTCCAGTGTGTGATGGAGGTATTAATTTCCTATATATCTCTTTGAATCTGCTTCATGCATTCTATTTGTTTCCTTTATTGCTCATTCAAAGATTCCATCATTGTTCTGTTTCTTTTTCTCCCTTTTTGTGTCTTTTTAAGGAAGAGTCCACAGGATGCTCAGGGTCTAACTACCAGGTCCTACTTGTAGTGATCTGCCTGCTTACAGCCTCACAAGAGCTGGAATTAGAGTGTGCACCACCACGTCCAGTCTCAGTTGCTGACTCAGCATGCTGTGGGGGCAGAAATATCTCTACAGGCCCAAGGATCAAACCCCTGTCCCTTGTGCCTGCTTGCAATGGCCTTAATCCACTGAAATATCAGGCCAGCACTTCCATAATTTTTCTATTTTCCTCTATTTTTCATCAGTTGCTTTCTTGGAAGCACTTAGTACTTCTTTCATTATAGTTATCATTTTTTTACTTCAGAAATTATTTCTGATCTGATTTCCTCGGTACCTTTCTGCATTTTTTTCTTTACTTCATACATTATTAGAGATTTCAGGTGTGTGGTTTGCAATTTCTTTTATGCTATTGTCACCTGCATTTGTTCTGGATGGGCTCAGGGCCTGATACTGCATTTTACTCCTTCTCTTTGTGTTTTTGTACAGCATGGTCTTCTGACCTTTGGTGCTGAGCTGTGGTAGAGTTATTATTGTAGCACCAGGTCTGGATCCACCAAGTTCAAACTAATATGGGTGGGTGTGGCTTGGGATTGTCTGCTGTGCTCTACTTCTTAGTGCTCCAGGCCTTGGAAGTGAACTCTTTGTGACACTCTGGCAAGATGTTCTGCTCCTGGATGAGCTGGGTGGCTCTTGCCTATAGCCTTTCTGTATGAAGTTCTGCAGCAGGGTTCCACACCAGGCCTGTCTGATGGAAGAAGTTCTACACACACTCACACTCCTGGCCTGGTTGCTAGCTGGAATGAGGATCCAGCAGAGCAACAGGTGGTCCCAGCCTCATGCTGGGGCAGCGTGGTGGTTGGAGTAAGAATCTGGAGGACCCCGGCAGTCACACTCACATGCTGGACCTGGGTACTGTGTGAAATGTGGCACTGGTGTACCCCGGGAAATCCAACACACAGGCCAGGCCTGGATGCTGGATGAAATGATAAACTAGAGGGTCCCAGGCTGCCCCAGTCACACACTGGCCCTAGGCCCTGGGTGGCATCTCTTGTAATCTCAATGACAGTATTCTATCCAATGAAAAGGTGGCAAAAATATTCCCATTCTGTACATTGTCTCTCCACTCTTGTGGTTATTTTCTTTGTGGTGAAAAAGCTTTTAAATTTGAAGCAATCCCATTTGTTGATACTCAGTATTATTTACCAAGATACTATTTAGAAAGTCTTTGCCTAAATCTCTCTTCAATAGTTTTGCTTATTTTATTATTTAGTATATTGTTTCTCATTTAACAGTTAGACTTTCATCCATTTATATTTTAGGGTAGTATATGAGGAGATATGCTGATCTAGAATCAATCTTATGCAGGTATACACATTTTCCCAGCACCATTTATTGAAGAGTCCATTTTTTCACTTTGTCTTCTTTTTCAAAGATCAAATAACTGTATGATCCCAGGATTGCATCTGCTTCTTCTATCGTGCTACATTTCTCCATATGCCTGCTTTTGTGCTACAACCATTCTGTTTTAATCACTTTGGCTTTATAATATAACATATCTTTGGACTGTGATGCCTTCTGCTTTGCTTTTGTTACTTAAGATTCATATTTTTATTCTGATCTATTATTTTTAAACAAAAACTTAGGATTGTTTCCTCAAACTCTGTGAGAAAAGACACAGATATCTTTTTTGGGACTGCGTTAAATCTATGTATAAATTTTGGAACTATAGCTATATTTTGTTTATGTTGATTCTCCTTAACCAGGAACAAAGAACTCTTTTTGCCTTTTCTGATGTCCTCCTCAATTTTTCAATCTGATATACATTTTATTTTATTTTATTTTATTTTATTTTATTTTATTTTATTTTATTTTATTTTATTGAAACAAATAGCAATGAGAATTTCAAATCAAATTAGCAGGACAGATTCAATAATTAATACATTGCATATTGTTTTCATAGTGATTGTTTGTCATACAAAGTACATTCTTGACATTCTATTTACAAATACCATTAGAGCAGATATTTCTAATCAGTGAATTAAGAGAACGTAGCTGTACACTTATCTTATTTTTAAAGAAGAATGATAGTACAGTTTCAATAATTAATACTTTCTGCCCTATTATCTTCCTAGTGGTTGTCCATAGTACAAGAAGCTGACAAAATATCCTGTCCAAACACTATTAGTGCAAATCTTGCTTGTCATATAATTATGCAGAAGTACTGCATATTTATCCTCATTGTATTGTTTAAACAAACACTGAATGGTACTTCATTTCTATATGCTTTTTTTTTCTTTACTCCTTTTGTCATTCAATTACTATAGGTATCTGAATTCAGTGAAGCAATCCAACATAGTCCAGCAGTGCACAAAAATACTGGGTGATCTGAAGAAGGTGTTGACAAGAGCCATTTATACCACAACTTATTGTTATGGCTTTATTTTATATACCTCATTTTTATACTTTTCTGCTGGATGGTTAATACCGAGATAAAGCAAAACCTATATAATAAAAAATGTATCTTTGCTATCTGATGAGTTCAACGAAGTTCCTAACGGTTTATCCTGTACCACCGTACCTCACTCTGTAGGTCCTTTGTCAATGTCAGCTATGTAGATGAGTCATGGCAATTGCTTGACAAATTTGCTCTCTGTGGAAGCCTGAGAGAAAGTTTTCTGTCCATGTGACTCTCCCCAGGCACACTATAGATCATCTATCGCATTCCTCTGTGGTTCCATAATCTGCATAATGAGAAAATTTGGGGCAAAACTGAGTTCCATGATGTTACAGTGCAGGTGCTCCTATGTGCTGAGTCTTCATTGACCTTGAAAGGCTAGGGCCAAAATGTTGGCTGACTTTCAGCCCTTTCATTTCTCCAATTTTTGGTTGGAGAACTTAGGCTGTTAACCATCCAGAAGAGAGGCTGATTAGTACCCTGCAATATATGCAGTTCAATTTACCCTAAATATCTGACTAAATTCTTTTTAGTTCTTATTATACATTTCTATATGCATTTCTTCTTTTGATTCTTATACTAGGGAGATTAAGATATATGCACATGTATGTCTGGTTTATTTCACTTATGAGTATTTGTTCACATGGCATCCACTTCAATATAAATGCTTCAAATTTATCCTTCTTTATAGCCAAGTAATGTTCCATTGCATAGAAATACCACATCTTTTTCTATCATTCCTCATGTGACAGGCGTCTTGGATGTTTCCAAAATTTGGCTATCAAAAATTGTGCTGCTATAAACACAGTTACACATACATCAATATAATATGATGTTTTCAGTTTCTGTGGGAAAATTCCCAGAAGCGGGATAGCTGTCTTGAATGGAATTTCCAGTCCTACTCTTTTGAGGAGTCTCCACACTGATCTCCACAATCTTTGCACAGTCTACATTCCCACCAGCAGTGGAAAAGTGTTCCCTTTTCCACAACCTCTCCACCATTTGTTGTTGCTTGATTTCCTTATGATAGCCATTCTTTCTGGAGTGAGATGGTATCTCAGAGCTGTTTCAACTTGCATTTCAGGGACTAGTGATGTGGAGCATTTTTCATATATTTATTCACTTCTTAAATTTCATCCTCTGCAAAGTGTGTATTCATTTTAGATGCCCATTTCTGGAACAAGTCTTTAAATTTGAGGTCCCTAATATATCTCAGTTCCTTATATATTTTAGAGAGCACACCTCAGTGTGAGTGCCTATTAGTTAGAATGTTTTTGAAATTTGTGGCTTGTCTTTTCACTTTGTTGATAACTTCTTTTGCCATGCCGAAACTCAAGGAAAGTTTATGCCATTTCTTAATCCTTTCAAGTCTTTCCCGTGTCAATACATGTTTGTTCATGAACGCTTTGCCTACCCCTATGTCTTCAAGGGTTCCTCCTACTTTCTCTTCCAGAAGATTGTGTCTGTTTTAATGTTTAGATCTTGAATCCATTTTGACTTCAACTTAGTGCATGATTATAGACCTAGGTCAAGTTTTAGTTTTCGGTATGTAGAAAGCGAGGTTTTCCCACACCCTGTGTTAAAGAGGATATCTTTCTTCCAATAAGTGTGTTTGGCCACTTTGTGGAAAATCAGGTGGGTGAATGTGATTGCAGAGGGCTCTGCTCTTCCAATCTATTCCATTGATCCTCAGGCCTATTTCCCTGCCAATACCAGGCTGATTTTCTCACAGTGGCTTTGTAGTATAATTTCAAGTCAGGAATTGTGATGCTGCCTGCCTTGTCTTTGGTGGCCAGGATTGCCTTTGCTATTCTAGCTGTTTTGTGATTCCAAATAAATTTTAGGAATGCTTTCTTTTGATCTGGGAGGTATGTTGGTGGCAGTTTGATAGGAATTTCATTAAATCTGCACGTCAATTTTGGGAGTATAGCCATCTTCACAATGTTTGTTCTTTCTATCTAGGAGCAGGGAATATCTTTCCATTTTCTGAAATCCTGTATGATCTCATTTCATAAGTTATTGTATTTTTCCCTGAAAAGATCTTTTACTTCCTTGGTTAAGGGAAATTCCAAGGTATTTCATTTTCTGCTATGCTATTGTAAAAGGTATTGGTTCTATACTTTCCACGTTGGTTTGATGTTTAGACTCTCTGAGAACAGAATTTCTACTCCTGGCTTTCTCTGAGTTGCTGGGGCATGTAGTATTGTTTTCCTTCCTTTCAGTTTAAGCCTATGAATGTCTTTTTGAGTTAAGTGTGTTTCTTACATACAGCATATTGTTGGGTTTTGTTTCCTAATCCACTGTGCTAGTCTATTTCTCTTAATTGGTGAATTGAGTCCATTTACATTGATGCTTATAATTGAAATGTGTTGACTTATGATTGTCATGATATTTATCTGCTGTTGTTTACAACTTTTTATCCTGTGTTTAATTGTTTGAGCTATTTTGTGTGTTACTTCCATTCTCATTCGTGGAGTTCTGATCATTGTGATCTCTCTCTAGGAGATCTTTCAGTAGCCTGTGTTGGGATGGCTTTGTCATTATGAAATTTTTCAGTTGTTCTTTGTCATGGAAGTATTTCACTTATCCATCAAACTTGAAAGAGAGTTTTTCAGGGTATAGTAGTCTGTTCTGGAATTTGTTTTCATACAGGACTTGTCGAACTCTGCTCCACTCTCTCCTTGCCTTCATGGGTTGTCTAGAGAAGTTGGCTACAATTCGATTGGGTTTTCCTTTGAATGTGATCTGCTTTTTTCCTCTAGCAGCTTTCAATATATTATTATTGTGTTGGATACCTAGGATCTTGACTATTATATGATTTGGTGTGTTTTTAGTTGGTTATTTGGTGTTCTGTATGCTTCCTTTACCTGAATGTTGAACTGTTTCCTCATATTTGGGAAGTTTTCTGCTATCACTTCTGCCCATTTTCTTTTTATATCTTTTGCATTGCCTCCTTCATTCTTGTTGATGCCAATTGATCTTACATTATTTATCTTGGCATCATCTTGCAGGTAATGAATTATTTTTCCCTGTATGCCCCTTGCTTTTAAGAGATCCTTACTCACCTTTTCACTAGTTGCACCAGCATCTTCAAGATATGAAACTCTATCTTCACTTTCAATCAAATGTTTTTGTAGACTCATGAGTGAGATTTTAATTTCTTCTATATCTCTTTGACTCTGTTTCATGACCTTTATTTCTTTTATGTATTGCTCATTCCAGGAATCCGTCATATTTCTGATCTCTTTTTTTATTCAATGTGTTCCTTAGATGTAGCTATTAATTCTTTTACTGTAGAGTTTTTTTTTTTTTTCCTCATTGGGTTTCCTGTATGTATTTCTGGAATTGGTTCTCTCTTTCAGATGCTATGATCTCAAAGAATTCTTCTATTATTTCAGAAATTATTTCTGTTCTGAGTTCCTCTTTACCTTTCTGCTGTTGTTTCTTTGCTTATGGCTCTGTTAATTCATTCATTTCAGCTGGAATAGTGTTCTCTGAACTTGTTCTGGTTGGGTATTGGGTTTCCCCCATACATTTCTGGATTTTATTCATTACATCAGATGCTATATTCAAAAATTTCTTTTTTTCTTTCAGGAATTAATTCTGTTCTGAGTTCCTCTATACCTTTCTGCTGTTGTTTCTTTGCTTCCACCTCGGTTAATTAATTCATTTCAGCTGAACTAGTGTTCTTTGCCCTTATTGGAGGACTTAAGGCATGAAACTGACTTTTGTTCCTTGCCTTTGTCATTTTTTATAGCACTGACCTGTGACCTTTGGTGTAGATTTTGGTGCAGTTATGACCTTAGCACATTATGAGATTCAGGTGGCAGTCTCTATTTAGTTTGAGATTATCCTGTTATGCCTGGCCTGTATCTAGCTGTTGTGTTCAGTTTCTTTTTACTGCCGCTCTTCTGGTACACCTGTGAGCCTGTTGTTCCCCTATGTTGTGTCCCTGCTCTAGGGAGCCCTGGCAAGTTCAGAACCTCTCCCACTCACTCATTAGGCCAGGCGATGGTTCGGTTGATGGGAGATTTGGAAAAATTCTCACTTGCTAGGCGGGCTTGGGGGCAGGAGCTTCAGGGAGTTGCTGGGCAAGTCGTTCTGGGGTGTCTCAGGCCATCTTCTTGCTCCTTAAAACATATGTTTTAATTCAAAGCTCTTTCCTTTCTTACTTGCTGTAATTCATCATTATTTAATTTTTATGTCATTGTTGGTGGTACTATTTTCCTAATATTTTGAGTGTTATCATTATATGTGTACAGAAATGGTAATGATGTTTCTATTTGTTTAGTATTCTTCTATACTTTGAATTTGCTTTTCAATTCTAGGAGTGTTTTGGATCTTGTAATTATTGTGTCATCTGCAAATAATGATAGTTTCACTTTGCACTTTCTCGTGTCTATCCTTTTCCTGTCTGTTGCTTGATTACCCTGGCTTATGTTTCAAAAGCTATATTGAATAAGCGTGGTGATAATGGACATCTTTTTCCTGTTCTGCATTTTATAGGGAAGGCTTTCAACTTTTCCCCTTTGATATGCTGGCAGCAGGTCTTATGTTTTCAAATTAAGATTTTCTATAACTATTTCATTTATTCTTTTATGATGAATGGATCTTGTATTTTGTTACAGACTCTTTTCATTTCTATTGAGATGATCATGTGATTACTGTCATTGCATTTGTTTGTGTGATGGATTTGCATTGATTGGTTTTAATATGTGGAACTATATTTCAGCTGTTCTTTGTAGCATATTTGTTCATAGTATATGATCCTTTTAATGATTTTCTGCATTCTACTTTCCAGTATCCTATTAAAGACTTTTATATCTGTTCACTAGGAAAATTTGTCTGTAGTACAGCCTTTTGTTTGGATCCTTGTCTGTTTTTCGAATTAGAATGGTATTAGTTTCTGAGAGTAAGTTTGGAATCATGGCTTCCTTCTCAATTTCATTTAAATCAGTTAGATTATACTTTGTTGTCCGCATAACTTTAACATTTGTTTTGATTGACTTGATGATAGCTATTCTTTTTGGCATAAATGATATCTTGGCATTGCTTTAATTTGAATATCTTGAATAATGATACTGAACATGCTTTCATATATTTATTTGCCATTTGTATATCTTTGTTTGCCCATTTTTGGAGTGAGTCTTTGAATTTTGGAGGTGTGATTTTTTTATATTCTTTTATATTCTAGATAGGAGTCCTTAGACTGAAAGATGGTTTCTAACTTTGTGGATTTCCTTTTAATTCTGTTGGTGCTTTCTTTGACATCTAGAAATTTTTCAAAAATAAGACATCCTAGCTTTTGATTTTTTGAAATATATCCTGTGCAGCTTGATTTCTGTTCATATACTACCTACCTATCAACATGTCCTTAAGGTTTCTGCCTACATTTTCTTCTCGAAGACTTAGTATTTCACTTTTAATATTTAAATCTTTGAACCATTTTGACTGTTCCTCATTTTATAAGGAAGGCCTTCAACTTCTTCCCTTTGATATGTTGGCAACAGGTCTTATGTTTTCAAATTAAGATTTTCTATACCTATTTCATTTATTCTTTTATGATGAATGGATCTTGGATTTTGTGACAGGAAATGGTCTATTTTAAGTCTTGGACATGTAGTGAGACTCTGTTTTCAACACAGTTTATTGAAGAGGCTATCTTTCTTCCAATCGTCATGTTTGGTCCATTTGTAAAAAGTAAGGCAAAAATAATCTGTTTCACTGATTCTCAGGTCTGTGTTTCTGCCAGTTCCATGCTGATTTTACCACAGTAGATTTGTAGTGCATGTTCAAGTTAGAAATTTTGATGACTCATGCCTTTCCTTTGTTTCTAATGACTGCTTTTTCTGTGCTAGGTTGCTTCTTGTTCCATATAAATTTTAGGAACCTTTTTTCTATATCTGTGAGTTATAGTACTTGTGTTGTAATTTAGGTTGCACTGAATCTGTATAACAGTCTTGGAAATATGGCCATTTTCACAATATTGATTCTTCTTATCCAGGAGCAAGAAATAACTATTTTCTGAAATTCTCTTTTTTCAGAGTACAATAAATTTCATTGTAGAAATCCTTTACTTCTTTTGTGAGACTGATTCATTTTTTATGTTATTGTAAAAGGCGTGGTCTCCACAATTTATCTCTTGGCCTGTTCATTTTTTTTTGTTTTCTTTTTGTGTGTGTGTGTGTGAAACACATTCTTAAGTATTTGCTCACATGTCAATTTATTTATTTATTTTGTATTTTAGGAAAGAGTCAACAGTGTGTTCAGGGTCTCACTACTAGATCAGATGTGATACTGCTGTAAACAGGTAGATCACTAGCTATAAACAGGATTCTGCCTACTTTTTCTTCTAGAAGACAGAGCATTTAAGTTTTAATAATTAAATCTTTGAACCATTTTGACTGTAATTTTCTAAATGGTGATAAGAAAGGGTAGATCACTAATTGTTTATAGCCTTTCAAGAGCTGCAATTACAGCAGAGTGCCACCACGTGCAGTCTCTTTTTTTAAAAATAAGTTTAATGAGAAAGAAGTAGCAATGAGATAGTTTCAAAACAGGTTAGTAGAACAGTTATGGTAATTAATGTTTTGCATATTGTTGTCTTTGTAGTTGTTATTCATAGTACAAGATGCAGACATGATATCTTGTCTAAACACTATTAGTTCTAAACTTTCTTCTCATTAAACTAAGAGAAAGTAGCTGTGTATCCATGCTATTTTATAAATACATATATATTTTTTCAGTTCAAAATGATCCTTCATTTATATACCCTTTTGGTTTACTTTTGTCAAAGATATGTATTCCATTGCCATTCATATATTGTAGGTCCATGAATTCAGCAAAGTAACCCAATGTTGTCCAGTAGTCTATAATAGTAGTGGGTTATCCTCATGACTGGCAATGTCAGAAGTTGTTGATCGAGCCTTTTACAGCTCAGTATATTAATATGGCTTCAACTTTTATGCCTCATGCTTGTAACTTTTATTTTTGCATGGTTAAGGGCAAGATAAAACAAGACCTATATAATAAGAAATGTGACTTTTGTATCTGCCAATATCAGTCCAATCCCCATCTCAGTGCACTCTGGGGGAGGGAAAGGCACAACAGGCCCAGAGATCAAACTCCTGGTCCCTGAGCCTGCTTGCAGGCTCTTTTATCCACTGAGCTATTTGGCCAGCTATTTCGTATATTTTTAGCCCTAAATTTTCAAATGTCAATTTATTTATTTTTTTTCCATTTATTTTTATTTTATTGAAATATAAATGTCAATCAGACAGTTTCAAAACACCATAACCATACAGAGTCGATGAAATAATACATTGCAAACTGTTTTCATAACGTTTTGGTATTGTACAAGGTGCATACATGATATTATATTTACAGCTTTTTATATAGCTGAATTATATCAAAGATTCAATAATTATTTACCTAGTGGATGACCATAGCACTAAAAGCCGACATAATATGCTGTCCCACCACCAATAGTGCAGATCTTGCCTCTCATAGAATTATGTAGAAGCACAGCGTTATCTATCCCAACTGTACTGTCTATACACACACAGGATGATTTTTTCTTTCTACAA
>PVKA01019880.1:0-41262 GCA_004027165.1 Ctenomys sociabilis
AACATACACAGTCATATTAGTTATCTTATTCTATTTTCAGTTTTTCATTCTGGTGAAACTTATTTTACAACTACATGAGTTCCTTATGTATTTTCTGGACTTTTTGCTGAATGTTGGAAGCTATATATTATATTTTAAAAATCTAATTCTGTTTGACATATTCACAGAAATGTAGGCTTTTAACATCTTTTCTATTTTCCCTGGATATTTAATTGTGGTAGTCCTAGAAGAAATGCCGTATTCATTCTTACTTTTCCAGAACTGCTATCCAAGATGACCTTCCCTGTTGCTCCTGAACCATTAAATATAACGGATTTGCCTTTGGGGACCACACATCTCTGTTACTCCAGTGAATAAGAGGATTGTTTATGAAAACACTTTATTAATGGACAAGTCATACATACTCCATGTCCTCATCCTCCTAAATTAGGAAAAATTCAGTGATTTGGATTCAGTGAATTCTTAAACTGAGTCTAGACTGTCATTTTTTTGCCCTAATCCATGTGTAAAATTCTTCTCCACAAATGTAGCTATGTTTCTACAAATATATTTTACCTGCTGTAATCCTCGGTGAACCAGGATATAGAGAACTATCTGTGTTTGTATCCCACAATGTGCAGTATGATTCTCATTTACAAATTCCTAGAAATTTATTATCTTGGGAAAAATAAAATGTAACCCTTGCCCATAATCCCTTCCATTCAATGCTCTCTTTCACCATTTTGACACCTTATACAAAGTTATTACAATGAATTTTAATTCATTTCACAGTTTTGGAACACATTCCTATTTTGCATCTAGAGAACAATAAAAAATTAATTATTTAGAAAATCCATAGAGTCACTTGGACAATTATTTTAAACTTGGGACAACATGTTTTCATTCTTAATAAGCTACTAAAGAAAAATGTATTTCTACCTTGCCAATTTGGTTTTCTAAGAAAAATTAAAATGTCTTTTTTGCAAAACTTAAAACAAAATACCTTGCTAAGAAAAATATATGGCATGGAGATTGATGGAATACTTTGTAGTACTTCTGGAGCTTTTTTCCAATAATTTTGATACCATATGATATAATTATTTCACAATTCCAGCTTATCTTGGCTATATGAATGAATGCACAAAGCCAATGAAAAGAAAACTGAAATTTACCAGGTGATTGTTAGAAGGATGAGGTTCCTTTTATGGCTTTATAATTTATTTTTTTATGTTGTTATTTTGCGGTTAACTCAAGTCCATTTCCTATTGCATTTACTAGATATTTTAATACATTGTGAAAGCTGTTCAGACGTAACCCTAAGACTGTACCCAAGGTAGGATGACCCCACAGGGCCAGTGAGAGCTCAGCGCTGCCTTTGGTGTTCCTTGCTACACAACCACTCACCACAACCATGCATCCCAGCTACCCTGAGCCTGGTAGCTCCTCCCTGCCATTCATGGCTGGTCTTCACAAAAGCTTAGTTGCTGACCTAACGATGTATCATAGAAGAAATCCTCAGGCCTCCCTAGCTTCTCCAGACCCAGAAACTGCCTTCTGGTCTTCTCTTGCAGACGCCCTAACAGATATTTTCTCCTCCTCTCTCACTAAATACTTGGGAAGGTTGCATCTGTAAATTTTTATTTTCCCATTAAATCCATTCCAGGAATTAGCTTCCTTTTCCAGTGCCTTAAATATCTTGGCTATTAATGTCAGTTTATTCACTAACCCTGCAGTTCAGTCAGTGGGTCTTTAATTATCAATTGTATAAAAGACCCCTGGTGTACTAACAGACACCTGGATACCCTGTTCACCATCATAGTGTAAAGTAATGTCAGGAAAATGCATTCTATGGGAAAGAGCCTAGGAGTTTGTCCCCAACAAGGGAATATGGGAGGAGGATGAAAGACAGAAAACACAAAGTAATTTCAAATGTGGGTTCCAAGATACTATTGTGTCTAATGGACAGAAAGCACTGTGCATTTGGCCCACCACACTTTTATTTACTTAGGCAAGGAAGCAAGCAGTTAGGGTAGCAGAAAATTCATCTGCCTCCTGTTATGTATAGAGTGTGCCCAAGTAAAGAACCGGATCTCAGCTGTGTTGACTCTTCTCTGGAACTTGTAACTCTCCAGCCCGCCCAGGAGCTCAGCTTGCTACCTTCTCCTCTGAGAAAAAGTCAGTCAGGCTCCACCCTCTTTATCTGCTCTGCTACATTCTTCATATCCTTGAGTGATTTGGATGCAGATGGCTTTGGAAGGTAGAACTTGGATAAAATGTGTATAGCTATTATCCGTGTCATTTCACAGATGGGGCAGCTACGGATCCAACCTTCTTTTTCTCTTTCTCTTTTTTTTTTTTTTTTTTTGCCAGCCAGGAAATAAATGCAGATTATCTATCCCCATAACTTATAGTTTCAACAGTACATAAACTATGTCTAAATTTACAGAGATATTTTTTCTGTTTAATTATTTGTTAACAAAATTTAACATTTCTGGTGCATATGGGATACATTCATATGGACGGCTGGCACATAAACCTGTGCAGCGACCTCCTATATTAAATACACCTTCTTTGTGAAGAGCCCCACACAAAATCACCCTGACATTATGCTACTTAGTTTGTAATCTGAGAATTGCACCTCAAGTAATTTATATACCTTCAGATTTCTGGAATGAAATAGTGTTTTAACAATATACCAATTTTCTTTTCTTTTTTTTTTTTTTTTTTTTTTTGGTGGAACCAGGGATTGAACTCGGGTCCTTGCACTTGCCAAGGAAGTGCTTATTCCACTAAGCCATCTCCCCGGTCCCTAATCACAGCATTCTTTTTTTGTTTTGGTTTGTTTTGTTTTTGGTGGAACCAGGCCCTTACACTTGCCAGGGAAGCACTTATTCCACTGAGCCATCTCCCCATTGCAGGGCCATAATATTAAGCTGAAAGGTAAATGGCTATGGTTGAGAACTTCTTTGGATAACTCACTATTGTAGTGGACTGTTGGACTGTGTTGGATTGTGTCGTCGAGTTCAAGCACCTAAGTTAGTTGAATGACAATGGAGTGCCCATCTCTGACAAGTGTAACAAAGGAAGGAGTATAGAAAGGAAGAATCATGTGTTTGTATGGACAGTACAGTGAGGACAGATAACACTGTGCTTCTACACAATCCTATGAGAGGCAAGATTTGCCCTAATGGTGGTTGGACAGGATATTATGTCAGCTTTTAGTTCTATGGACAACCACTAAGAAAATAACAAAATAGAAAGTGTTAATTATTGAATCTTTGATGTAATTCAGGTATAAAAAATAACATATGCAAACAGCTACACTCTCTTTCTTTACTGATAGGAGTCACATGCTATAATAATGTCTGTAAGCATAATATTATGTATATACCTTCTATGATACCAAAACATTATGAATACAGTTTGCAATGCATTAGTTTATCAAATCCATCTTGTCAAGGTATCTTAAAACTGTCTCATTGATATTTGTACTTCAATAAAAAAAATAAAAAAAAACAATATACCAAACGAATAATAATTTTTTGATAAACATTGTCTTAAAATATAAAAGTAACTATGATCTTAAAATCCAAAACTGCACATATTCAAAAATAGATCTTTCTTTCTGCCCTGTTTCTTGGGGAAACCTACTATGAGCCTTCAAAGTCTACTCATGGTAGACTGCCCGGGCCCAGCAAGTTTCTAAGTATTTGGTAATCTAGCCTCCAGTAAAGTAAATTTCTGAACCAGCCTGATAGATATGTGGACTAAAGCACCTGCTTAGGCAGAGTGCTTTGCCGGGGTACAGTCCCCAGCGTGCAGTTCTGGCCCTGTTCCCAGGGCATGCTGAGATGCGATTGAGACTGGGAGTGGTGGTGCGTGCATGTAATCCCAGCACCTGAGAAGCTGAAAACAGGTGGAACATTAGGAGTCCAATCTAGTAGTGAGTCCCTGAATACCCTGTACACCCTGCCCTAAATACAGAATAAATAAATAAATTAATAAATAAATTAATTAATTAAATTCCTGTATGTGGTTCTAGTTACATATAGTACATATGGTATTTCTTTTTACACCTGAACTTAAAATGATCTTTATTTCAGGCTAGAATTCCACCTGAATGAGAGAAAACATGGAAAGATTAAAATGTCAACCCCATACTCTTTGACACACACACACACACACACACACACACATGCAACCATTACAGCTATAAAAATGAATCAGTGTTCTACATTATAAAGTGACTTGTTGACAATTTGGATTTAGTAATTACTTTCTCCTAATAAATTAACCACCTTTAAAAGGACTACTTTCATTTTTTGAAAAGATTTTCCTTGAACAATGGAATAATAAAGTTTAGAAAAGAAAACAGCTTTCTTTCTAATGACACTCATCTTCACACTCATTTAGCATTAATTTAGTTTTATGAGTTTAACATGAATTTAGTCTGAATCCACTTTATCCATGTCCTTTTAATCTCCATTGTACATAACCTGGGATTGTTATCCGGGTTCACCAAGAATATTTTGTAGAAATTAATAATGTATATTTGTTTTCCTTGTGCTCTTGACTACAATCCACGGTCTTGTTTGGCTACTTTTTATAAAATGAGTGCATCCATTTGTGATTTCGTTCTTTAGGCCACTGTAGTACAGTTTTATTTGGTTTTTCTTCAGTAAAATTTCAAAACAAACACATCAACTGACCATTACTTAGTCCTCTGATTTTTAATTAGTTGGATAAAGTTGAGTTTAAATTACTTTATTTTCTTAGAATGAATTAGATTTTCTTTGTTTTGATTTTAAAGATTTTTAGGTTTACTGTTTGTATTTCTTGTGCTTATCCTTTAGGTTTAGGGGCAACATGTGTTGGTTTACTTTTTTTTTTTTTTTTTTTTTTTTTTGTCTTTTTGAGACAGGGTCTCACTATGCAGTTCAGGCTGGCCTTAAGCTCACTTTGTAGCTCAGGCTGGTCTCGAACTCACAACAATCCTCCTGCCTCAGCCTCCCGAGTGCTGGGATTACAGGCATGCGCCACCATGCCCGGCTTTTGTTGGTTTACTTTTGCAAGAGGTTTCCTTCCTTCATCCGTCCCTCTCTCTCTCCCTCACTTCTTCCCTCTTTCCCTCCCTCCTTTCTTTCTTTCCTTTTCTTTTCTCTTCCTCCTACTGGTACTACTCCATTTCAATTGGAAATTGTGGTAATACAGTCCTGAGAGCTGCCTGAAAGTGAGCGCATCACATTGCCTTCCAGATGATAATATGGTTAACATTTAGAGTGGTTTTATGTATAGTGTGGTTGTAACAATGTTTATAATCATGGATTTTATTGTACTGTAAATGTTCTTTGAGTACTTTGTGATTGTTTTTAACATTAGACATTTTCTGCATAAAATTGGATTAAAGTAAAATGTAAACTGTATTTTCTGTGATCAAAGTAAAGAATGGAATACATGATAAGCATTCCATCTGGAAAGCATGGAGAGGGAATTGCAAGTAATTTGCAAGCAGCCTCAGAGGACTTGGAGAATGAGATGTGCGCTTCTATAGGTCATACAGAAAGTGAACTTTAGTGCTTGTCAGTTGCTTCTGCTATCAGTACCACACACACATTTTAAAAATTGTTTTATTTACTTTAATGAGAAAAAAGATAAAATAACAATGAAACAGCTTAAAACATGTTAGTAGAACAGTTATATTAATTAATACATTACATATTGTTGTCTTCATATATTTGGAGAACAAGATACAGACATGATGTCTTGAATAAACACAATTAGTACAAACCTTTCTTCTCATTGAACTAAAAGAATGTAGTTGTGTATCTATCCTAACTATCTTGAATCTAAAAATACATATTTTTCACAGCAAAACAGTCCTTTATTCATACCCCCTTTTTTTGTTTTGCTTTGTCAGAGATGGGTATCCTTTGCTGTTAGAGAAGCTGTAGTTGGAGAAGACTTCAAGGGACCTTTTCACACTTTAAGACAGTCTGAAGATTATAGGTAATTGAATCCAGCAAAATAACACAACATAACACAACAATCGCTAATGGTAGTGAGTTATCAGGACAACTGGCAATTGTTTTGAAGTTGTTGACTTGAGCCCTTTATAGCGCAACATATGAATATAGCTTTACTTTTCATACCTTGTGGTTACACTTTTCTGCTGGATGGTTAAGACCAAGTTAAAGCGAGACCTATAAATGTAACTTTTGCGATTGGAAAAATTCAGTCAAATGCCCTCAGGATTCACCTTGGAACCATGCACAGCACTTTATGGATCTTGTCAGGGTCAGCCATCTGGATGAGTCACAACCATTGCTTGACCAACTTGCTCTCCTTGAAAGCTTGAGAGAATGTTTTCTCTCCATGTGACTCTCCTTTCGCACACTGTGCATCACTAATCATGGGGCTGGAGAGATGGCTCAGTGAAGTAAGAGCTTCCCTGGCAAGCTCAAGGGCTTGAGTTCAATCCCCGGTTCTGCCAAACAAACAAACAAACAAAAATCTAATCACTTTCCTCTGTGGCCCCATAATCTCATTGATCAGACAATTTGGGACACCACTTAGTTACAGGGATGTCGCACCAGAGATTCTCTTATGTCTTGAGTTCTCACTGACCTTGTAGAGCTAGGTCTGTATAATTTTTGGTGTGTAAACTTTAGTTGTTAAACATCCAGAAGAGAAGCTTACTGATGTTATTATTCTATAACAGAGGCAGATAAGTTTAACATTACTATCTGTGTGAATATCAAACACGTTAGACATAACATGGAACCGTTATTTTCCAAGAACCGTGGATGTTATCTTGGAAACAACCAAAATGCCCATCACCTGAAGAATGGATGAAAAAGATGTGATGTGTTTATATGATAAAGTATTACTCAGCTATAAAGAAAACTAAACTCCTAGGCTTCATATATAAGTGGATATAACTTCAAGCTATACCCATAAGTGAAATATGCCAGACATGCATGTGTAAATATTGTATTTTCTCTCTACTGTAAGAACACAAAAGTAGAAACAAAATGTGAAAGATATGACACAGTTATATGGAAAAAGAGAACTTAAGGATTAAACAACAAAGATAGAGAAAAGAGAAAAGTCAGGAAATATGGTAGGGACAAAACCATAAATTTATATGGGCAAGTTAGTTATGGAAATAGTCCTAAAAATTTACATTAGGTTTTCTAAAACAGCAGTTAATGGGTAGAATTCTCACCCTGAGTAATTCTACATGCTCATATCTGTGCACTAAGTTATGTTTAATACTAAAACCATGCTTAAAATACCTGTGATCAGGCCGGGAAAATAGCTCATTAGAATAAGCAAGTGCAAGGGCCTGAGTTAAATTCCTGGTTCCATAAATAAACAAACAAATAAACAAATAAATAAATAAAAATAGAAAGTGTTTAAGGGTCGGGGAGGTCACTCAGTGGAAAAAGTGCTTCCCTGGCAAGCGCAAGGACCTGAGTTCAATCCCCGGTTCCTCCTAAAATAAAATTTAAAAAAATAAAATAAAATACCTGTGTTTTTGGTATTTTCAGTGTGTACTGCTTCTAATGTCATATCAATTATTGCTGTACTCTCTTTAAAGTAAATGTATGTAAAAAAGTTAATATAAGTAAATGAGGGACAAAAAAACAAAATATAGCAGGATTGTACAGCCACAATGTTGTACATGCTTTCATTTCTAAATTTCTGTGTAAAAATGTGTAATTGTTTTTTAACATTGTATAGGGATTTAAATTTTAGGACACACACTGTTGCTTTCTACCTAGGACATCTTTATTTTTTATTGTTACTATTACACAGATTCTTAAGAACATTTAATTTCGTCAGATTCAAATTAATTACATAAAACATGTTAAACTAAAACTCTTTCTAGAAAGTGGTAGGATCCTAGACCTTCCTAAATATCGCTCTCATCATTCGCTGCTTTCCAGATGAAATTTCTTTTAATTATGTTAATTTTTGTGTATTACTTCTGTTACTTAAAGTTTAATATTGTTCACTATTATATTCAACAAACATACTTTCTCTTAAATATTTGTATTATTCTGGTTGTCAGAATTCTAATGTTATATTCTTATGACTGTGAAGAAATTGTTCAAAACTTACAGGTGTAGAATATTAGCAATTTTCTTTTATTGAACAATTTATTACTTTAACTGCAGTTCATAGTTTTACTTCTCTAGTTTCCTATATATTGAGTTTTCTTCCATAAATAAAATATTTTTCTAAATATATTCAAATTATCCAACATCCTATAACACTCTACATAGCATTGTATTTCCCAATGACTTCTGATTTGGTCTTATGTAAGAAGGATATTGACATTTCTTTTGTTCATCTCCCTTCTTTTCTGGTACTGCATTGTATTTTCCTCTCTCTGTGTATTCAATGCCTGTAGCTTTCATTATTTAATTAATTAAAGTTTTGTTAAGTCTTGCTACCAGTAACTTTTGACAATAACTCTATGCTGGTAAATGGTTTTTCACTACAATGTCCCAAAATAACTGCAATCTCATGAAAGTCATATTTCTTGTAGAAATAGAATTAAGTGCATACATTGTCTTCCATTTTTTTATTTTATTTTATTTTATTTTTTTGTCTTTTTGAGACAGGGTCTCACTGTATAGTTCAGGCTGGCCTTAAGCTCACTTAGTAGCTCAGGCTGGTCTCGAACTCACAAAAATCCTCCTGCCTCAGCCTCCTGTCTTCTATTTTTTAAGGCATTACTACATCACCTGGCACCTTCAAATACTATGCCTAATATTTTTACAAACATTTTTTATCTTGTCTTCCTAAAAAATTATGTTGACGGGGCTGGGAGATAGCTTAGCGGAATAAATGCTAGCTTGGCAATTGCAAGGTCCTGTGTTCAATCCTTGGTACTGAAAAAAAAAATACCCTCATTTTAACAGTCTTTAAACTTTCCAGTATAATTACAACTGCAGCTCTATTTTCCTTCAATTTTTAGGCAATTGATCAGTTTCTTAATGCAATAAACTAATTCTTCAATTCCAATAATATATTTTTTAATTATTTTATTTTCTTACCTTAGTTTATCTGTGCTGTTTTTTAGGAATAGTTTTATTTAGAGTTTGAGACTAAACATCTGCTATCTTTTTATCTATCTCATATTATCCATAAATTTATTTTAATTTACTTGTTTTTACTATACTTTGGCAAATATCATTAACTTAAACATCTAGTCAATGTACTGAGTTTTCCTTTCTATCAGACCTTGTATACTCTCAAATGTTCTTTATCTCCTTATATATTTTCATTTTATAGGACACACTTCTCTTTTATGTTTTTGAGAATACTGATGAAAATTATTATTTCTTCTTGTATATGGTGCCTACCTTAGGCTAACTTTGCTTATGTCTTATGATCAACTTTTTTCATAGTGAAGGCTTCTCCAGCTATTTCTTGACTCAGATTTTCTGCCTCCCTTTAAAATTAAATCACTTAAACCTGATTTAAAATTTCTTCTCTGTAACAGTGTGAACTATATGAAACTCCAGTTGAGAAGAGATTGCTCAGTTGTCATCAGAATCTGGTTTGAGTGCTCAGATGCTGCTAGATCAGTACCTGTCTGTCTCTTTGATGGGGGTTTAGAATCCTCAGAGAAATCATTGCAGTCTCCTGAGAACAAAAGAGGCCGGTGGCTTCATTCAGGTAGATGCTGTGAAAAAGAGGCTGTGGTAGGGTGAAGTGGATTTGAGGGTTACAAAGCTAAGCCACACTTTGTTCCCAACTCTACATATTGCAATTCCATTCTCAATTTGCCTGTTGTACTTCAGCCCAGAGGACACTGGCTGTATCCTTTCCAGGGAATAAATTTTCAACTTCTGCTGAGATGTAGTGAAGGAGAAATATTAGTGCAACTAAATATTTTAAAGCAAAATTTTAAATAGCCCTTCTCTTTTCATTCACAGTTTCCCTAAAACATTAGAACTTTGATCCAACTCTAAATGAAAACGCTTGTTTTCTTTTTCACACATTTATTCTTCATTAGATGCCTATATTATTAAGACTGACATATGTAAATGTTTAATAGATGACATCATGTTTTCAAGAGTTACTCATACGGAGACTTTAGCTTCTGTTTCTCTTTTGAATTTTTAAATCACTACTTGAAATATTTCAGGTTTCCAAAGTGCTAAACCTAATTATTTTGGATATTGAATTTACATTAGCATAAATTAAATGAAAATTTTATGATGCATATTTTATTAAGTGACTGTGTCAGGGAATTAATAGTGTTCTCTGCATAAATAAAAAGTGTCAATATATATTTCATAGAGATGAAATAAAGACCTCTCATAAAGGTCAACATTTTGTAATCAATTTAATCTGATTTTTTTGTTTTCTTCTTTATTTTTGAGAAAATAATTGGAATCTTCATTACAGGTAATATAGCACGAGGTTAAGTAATGTTTTTCACAAATAATTATTGTAATTGACTCTCTTAGATTACATAGATTATCACTTTAACTTCATTTATAAATAACATAATTTTCTAAATATAATAACATACCTGACTAGTGTAATTTATTCATGGATACTTTCTGCAAAAATATTAAAAATAATTTTAAGATGTTATGATAAATTTGTTCTCTAGTGACATATTTGGTAACTTGAGGTAAAAGTGATCTCTAAATGTAGGGAAATAAATGCAAAGATATCTAAGACTTCACCTCTGTTTTTGTTTAGCTACATGAAAAAGTAAATGTCAACACAAAAAATAAAGATTATTTGCAATAAGTTACTCAAGTATGTCATTTAGCTTGATTATTAACACCCCATATTTATATACACTAATCAACTAACACATATTATTTAAAATTTAAATGGCTGACGATGTGGCTCAGAGGACTAAGCCCCTGCTTAGTTAGGCAAGCACAGGGATGGGGTTCTATCCCTGGCACCACATGCTGTGAAGGTTCCATCCCAGGGTGCCCTGAGCTGGTGACAGAGTCCGGGCATGGTGCTGAGACCCCAGTGCTGGGGAGGCTGAAAACAGGAAGGTCACTATGAGCCCACGCTGCACAGTGAGACCCTGCACCGAATACATGAAAGAAAATTAAACCTCACATTCTCTTACTTTTCTATTTTTATTATATCAAATGGTTATAAATAGTTAAAACTTTTAGATGGATGTAATGAAGATTAAAGAAGTCTTACATATACTTTTTTTCTTGAAAGATAAGCACTCAATAGACAGAAATCTTTAAAATCAACTAGCATCATATGATTTTTTATAATAGTATAGAATCAACTTAAAAGACAACATCTAAGCATATGACAACACCACGAGGACTCATCCAAGATTTATAGTTGCGTTTCTTTCCCATTGATTCAGTGGACTATGTTCTAATTTTTGTCATATCAAATTTTCCTTTTAGTTAGTACCATGGTATCATGTAATATTCCAGTATCACTCTCTCCTGAGGAGCTTATATTTTATATGAAAGGTGAAAGTGTATATAAAAAAGTGTTACCACTTTTAGGTGGCTTAGTAAGTCATAAAGCACAAAAGGAATGATAAAGTTTTTATTGAAGGGAATCAAAACTTTCTGATCCATGAGGAAAATGTTGGGCTGAATCTTAGAAAATATTCTTTAAAAGTTTAAAGAAACAGCATTTCTGCAAGTACTAATAATCAAACATTATATAGTATAAATAAAATCCTTCCGATTATATTAAATTTCCTTTCTAATAAAAGGTAAAATTCAAACCATCAAACAACTAATCTAATTTTGAAATTGATCATTCATGGGCTGTGTAGATAGCCTGGAAGCCTCAGTACCTGTCTGGCAAATGCAAGGTCCTGAGATAGATCCCCAGTACTGCATGCATGCCCTGCTGCTGGGGTGGCTGAGACAAGGTGATGGCTACAAGTCTTATCCGTGTAGTGAGACCTTGTATCAAACAAGGATACAAAATAAATACATGAAATGGATCACTCATAGCAAAAAATCATCCAATCAGGAAGGAAATTTATACAAACTCTGTGGGTTTTTCAATGTGAAACTGCATAAAATCATATCTGATTCTGACCTCACAAGATTATATTGCTTAAAAATAGAAGTAGAAGCTGACATAATATCCTGTCCAACCACCATTAGTGCAGATCTTGCCTCTCATATGATTATGCAGAAGCACAGTGTTATCTATCCCAACTGTACTGTCCATACACACACATCGTGATTCTTCCTTTCTATGCCCCTTCCTTTGTCTACACCTGTCAGAGATGGGCACTCCATTGTCATTCAACTAACTTAGTTGAACTCGACGACACCATCAACACAGTCCAGCATTCCACCACTAGGAAAATAACAAGGTAGGAAGTATTAATTATTGAATCTTTGATGTAATTCAGGTATAAAAAATAAGATACAAAAACACCTACACTCTTTTTCTTTACTGATAGGAGTCATATGCTATAATAATGTCTGTAATTATAATATCATGTATGTACCTTCTATGATAGCAAAACATTATGAAAACAGTTTGCAATGTATTAATTTATCAAATCCATTTTGTCAAGGTATCTTAAAACTATCTCATTAATATTTGTACTTCAATAAAACAAAAATAAAATTCAAAAAATAAAAATAAAAATAGAAGATACACACATTATACTGGGAAGAAAAATGAAAGATTTGATACCTATTTTATTTTATTTATTTTTTTATTTTTATTTATTTGTTACAGTGTCTCGCTACACATCACAGACTCTTTTTTGTGTGGGGGGAAGGGGTCAGCTCAGCCAGCCCTGTGGGGAGGGGCTGGCACAGCATGTGGTGCTGGGGATCGAACTGCGGTCCTTGAGAGCTTGCCTAAGCTTGCCAAAGCAGGTGCTTTAGACCGCTGAGCTATCTTGCCAGCCCCCTGATACCTATTTTAGATGAGTACTTCTTTCCATTTTACAAGGTGCACCAGTGTCATAAAAATATCATCAATTTGTATGTGATTAAGAGTTCATACAAAGTTTTGTTAATGTCATTTTGATATGAATCAACCACATTGCAATAGGTAACCTACAGAAATGAGAGCTGTATGTTCTCAAGAATACAAACTTCCAACAGCCATGCGCGAACGAGCCTGCGCCCTGCCTGGAGATTGTTTATTGTCAAAGACTTGACTGGCTAATAGATGCTGGCAATGCCTTGAGTGTGCTGGAATTCACTGCAGCTGTGGCATTAGTCAGACTTTCCCTTTTCTGAATGCTATAATCCCTTCAATATTGCATTAAACATGTTTTCAATATTTATCTGGATAAGAATGTGCTGAATGTTGCAACAGTTTAATGCTGACGTTTGTCACACAGGAAATTTGGAAAAGGCAGAGGTAACTGCATCTTTGTTATTCAAGCCTCATGCAGTTCCTCCTCTCACACTATCAGAGAACTCAGCAAGGCTCCTAAGCACTGGGAAGTGGTTTTTCAATGCCAGTCCTCCTGCAGCCAATCCAGGACTTCATTCTTGGCTGAAAAGACTTCACCTCAGTAGTTGACCTCTCGCCATCCACAGCAATCTAAGTTTTCCAAAGTAAGTGAGGGTCATGCAGTGGAACATAACAAATGGCTCTGGGATTGACTATGTACTTACTGTACAGTCCAAATCCTTCAGAGGCCAAAAATAGAAACCATTTATTACTGTGTCACTTATCTTCATTTGGCTGTCTATATAATTATACAAACTATCGTTAGCAATCTCTTTAGTAATACTAAGACAAATCATTGCATTTCTAATAAAGATGTTTGGATTGTACTCATAGATTTGGCACTGAGTTTTAATAATGTACCCCTGTAAATATGTTTTTGACTCAATTTTATTTATAGAATAACACAAGTGAGCACTATACATAATATCATTCAAATAACTAGTATTGTGAAGGTTGTGTTTATTTAACACTCTCAGGTGTACAAGGAGGCTGAGGCAGAAGGATTGAAGTTTGAGATTAACCTAGGCAAAACGGTGAGACTAGGTTTCTTTTTTTTCTTCTTTTTTTTTTTTTTTTTTTTTTTTTTTTTGGCGGAACTGGGGATTGAACTCAGGCCCTTGCACTTGCCAGGGCAGAGCTTATTCCACTGAGATGTCTCTCTGGCTCCGAGACTAAGTTTCAACAAACCGAAGTAACTGAATCCCTTCAAGTACATAAGATGAATAAGATTTTGTAAATATAACAAATACATTTGCATTTTAAAGTTAAATATTGAAATTGTAAGACCAAGTTTGTAGAGAATGCCTACCTTTAGATCAGAGAAACACATACTAACAATTTTGCTGATGTTCCTGATGTGGGGTGGGTTTGATATAATTAGAAGCAGAGGTCTTTAGTTTCAAAAATAAAGCCAACCTTAGTTATTTGAATGAACAGAATTTTAGTTTTCCAAAAGCAAAGTATTGATATTAAAGCTCTAAGAAGTGACCAAAATATCTGAACTTTCTACAGCATCACGAAGTTTATCTACTTTAATCTAGATCACTGAAAGTCCCTGAGACTTACAGAGATTACAGATAAATGCATGAGTACTGTACTATCTGTTCATCTTTTGTCTCAATATACACTGGACAACCAAGAAATTCTGGTTTTCAGTGATCACAGTGAATCGACTTAAGTGTATTAGAAAGTAACATTTGTTGATAATAATTAAATCTTACAATTAAGTCAAACTTGATGTATTATATACCTTAAATATCAAAATTTTTTAGCAGCCATTGTTGAAAACTGAGAAATTTCTATCATCAAGAAATTGCAGTCAGTTTTGTATATTCCGCATGAGAAATACTATTAAGTGCCTGTGTTTCTTCACTGACTATTATGATCACCAATTCCGCTCATGCTAAAATGAAGGGATTTCATTTAATTCAGGCCTTGCTAGTGTTTCACTATGTACTGTACCATGTTCCCTTTCTCTATCAGTTGATTGAGATTTAAGGTAATGCCATCTCCTGGCTATTATGAAGAGCTATCTCTTTGATACAGGGATTCTGTTCTCCCAAGAACACATACTACATTTTCATTTGTATGACTTTTGTTTCTCATATTAATTAACATACATTGAATTATTAGTAACTTAAAAAGAAGTTTCACCCAACAAAATCATTTTTGACTAAACCATTTAAATATTTGAAAAGTTTTCTCAAACTACAGAAAACTGAAGAAGAGTTTAGCATGTCTTTGATGGCTTAATATGACTTGATTATTTTTTTCCTTCAGAAATTCCACCTTTCAAATCCAATCATTAGGGCTGGGGATGTAGCTCAGTGGCACAGCTTCTGCTTGGCAAAGGCAAGGTCCTGAGTTCAATTCCTGGTACTCCCACACAAAAATATAATCTCCTGCTGTGCATTCCACTCCACACCAGAGATGCTATATATTTCTCACTTTTACTTTCTAATATTTGGTCATAATATACTATTTACGTACATCACTCAAGCCCAACCTCCTCCCATTCTCTCAAAAGTCTAATTTATGACTAAATTAGAAAAAAAAAGTTTAGTTGTTCACGTGTTCCAGGAGCTCTTAACAATTTTGATTATTTCTATACTTTTTGCTAATTCTCTCAAGGTCTATGATTATATTTTGCAAAGGTTGTTTGAGACATTTGCTCAGCTGAGATATCTGCACAGACCTGTGTGTTCACACATCTACACATTGTGTACTATGCACACTTCAAGTACAAAGGCTACTGGCTTGTAGTACAGCTTCAGAGTTGTACAGCTACGAAAACTTCGTCATCATCCTGAAAACAAGCCCCATAACTATTACCAGCCACTATTATTTCTTTCCCAATGCTTACCGTCTTAGGTAACCACTAATTTACTATTTCTTCTTTTAAATTTGCCTGCTCTGGTCTTTTAAAAATCATGATAAAACCACAGTGTATATGTTCTCTTGTTATGTCTTCTTCTCCTCAGCATAGATTGTAAAAGGTTTATTCATTTTGAAGTTTGCAATGCTTTAATTTCCGAATGTTCAGTCACAGTCCATTATGTGAGTAGATCCCTCTGTATTTTACATTCATGAGTTGATGGGCATTATGGTCAATTACACTTTGGGGTTTTTACACATAATTGTTATAAACATCTGTAGGCACGTTTTTATGCAGATGTGTTTTCAATTTTCTTTATTATATACCAAACAAAGGAATTTTGGGTCATATTTTAATTCCAAATTTAAACCTTTGAGGAAAAGCCAGACTGTTTTCAAATTGGTCATACAAGTTCGCATTCTTAATAATAAAGTGTGAAGATTCCAAATTCTCTACATATTCCCTAAGAAATTTATATTTTTCTATTGCAACCAGTGTGAAAATATATAAAAATTGTTTCATTTGCATTTCCCTGATGGCTAATAAGACTAATATATATTACATATATACTTTTCAACATTCTTTAAGTTATATTTTCACTGCCACTGTAATATTCTTTGTGGAACACAAACTCCATTTTTATGAAGTTTGTTTTTATTGTTAATTGTTAATATTTTCTTTTTGTATTTTAAGGAAGGGTCTACAGCGTGTTCAGGGTCTTACTCCTAGATCAGACTCATAGCGATCCACATACTTACAGCCTCCCAAGTGCTGGGATTGCAGACAAGCACCACCACACCCAGTCTCAATTGCTGTTTCAGGGTGCCCCAGGGACGGGGCTTGCATGACAGGCATGGGGATCGAACACCCAAGCCCTGGCACCTGCTTTCAGGCACTTCAATCTGCTGAGCTATTTGGCTGGCCTTTTTATTGTTCATTTATATTTATTTGATTATATTGGATTATTCGTCAAGATAACATTAAGCACTTTTTCAGCTAAGATAAAAATCTTAATGATTTAACACATTTTTCAGTTTTACAGATTTCAAGCATAAGTTAATTTCAAAACCCCTTTTGCTCTTTAATTTTCAGTCGATTGCAGGATTACATGAAATGGAGGGTAATAAATCAACAGCTTTTATGGGCCATACCTGGAAGTGGTAGCTTTACCTTTGGATGTATGCTGTAATTGACAAATCTTTGATGCATCTGCCCACTGGAATGCAAACTAGACTGGGAAATGTAGATAAACATGATCCTAGAAATAAAAGAACTTGTGTTGAATATTTATGTTAATCAATGTTTTCCAGAACAAATGAACCAGTGAATTATGGATAAAAGGACATAAGAGAGAAATTCCTTTTGGAGGATTGTTTTCCATAACTGTTGATGCTTGCCATTCAGCTGAGGAACTATCCATAAATCAGAGTCCAGAAGGGTTGGCAGTTTGGTTCTAGAGTGATCCTGGTATCTAGAGAATGAGGGCTACCACAGTGGAAGACCGTGTCTGAATCAGAAGGTGTAAGAACCAGAATGGCTAGTGTCTTTGTTTAAGCAGAGGGAGCAAACTCACCCATCCTTCATTTGGGTTTCCTCTACTAAAGCTCTCAGCAATTGAACGACAGCAATTAACATTGATAAGGGCATCATCTCTACTGAGTATTCCGATTAAGTGGTATCTTCTTCTCTCAGCACATACAGCAATGTTTCACTCATGATCATTGTATATCCAATAGTGCAGTTGAGTTGGCACAGTAAAATTCATCACTATAATGTGCATCGGAGCCTGCTTGCCTAATGCATATCCGTGGCAGGTTTTTCCCACATGTACCTACTTGTGAAGACTTCTCCCATAAAATACCACACTCAGGGAGGCTGAAACAACTGAAATTTCTTACCTCAGTTTTGGAGGCTGGAAATCTGACATCAAGTGTTAACACAGTTGCTACATTCTGAGAGAAAATTAATGCTCATCCCTAACAACTCGTTTTAATAACCCTTGCCAAATACCTTAGATTTTTATTTTCCATGTTTTGGTACAGGACCTTCTATGCAGTTTGGACTCATAGTGATCCTCCTATCTCAGACTCTCCATGCTGGGACACATGGCTTTGGGAAGCATGGCACACCAGGATTCAGTGAGCAGTGCGATGTGTGGCACCAGGGGTCAAACTCAGGACCTTGTGCTTTCCAAGCAGGCTCTTATGTTGCCAAGCTATATTCTCAGCTCAACATTATATTTTTAGATACTAGTGATAAAACTTCAAGATACGAATTCTTGAGAGGCACACTCTTGGGATTGATAGTTTTATCATGCATGAATGCTGTAATATCCAAATCTCAGGTGTTTATTCCCACCATATTACAAACCTACACTAAAAATTACATGAATAGAGAATACTAACCTTGTTGCCAAGAGCAATGAAACAGTTGCATCCAGTAATTTCATCCAGTGTAAAGTTCAGGTTCTCACTATTCTTTTGAGCAGATCCAGTGTTGCTTTCCAAGTTCAGTTGATCTAAACCAATAGATTGTATAATTTTTTATATCTGGACATTCCTCAAAATCTAGGGCAAATAGGTGTAAGGCTTTGCTATACTTGATTGATTCATCCACTGAAGAATGTACAGCTAAATATAAGGTTAAGTGGTCAATCCTAGTCCAGAAGCCTTGGGTAACATGGTGAGTGGCCTGGAAGGTATAGCTTTTGCTCCATTATGGCCCTCTGCCAGGTCTTTGCACTCTGAAGCTTGTGGACCATGAAGGTTGAAACTGAACCCAAATAAAGCCCTCCTTTAAAAAACTGTGAGTATTAAACATTATGCCTTAATCACAAGAGAGTGCCTAAAATGGATTATTAGAAATTAAAAAAAAAGAGTTTCTTGTATTTTTCTCCCTCTTGCAAGTTGTCAAGTTACTTTGCCATAAGGTCACTGTGAAGAAAGAAATTACCAGCCTCTGGGGTCAGAGACAATATGCTGTGTACGCATATCATGAGCTTTGGGTTTTCATTGGTTTCTGAGGCACTCGGACTCCTAGCATTGAGGAATTCTGTAAGTTAACACAGTTTACATGGTGGATGTGTATCATGTCTGAAGAATTCTGAGCTTAGGAAATTCTCAATTTCAAAATAATGTTAATGCCACTTTACCCCAGTGAGATACATCATTTCTGTATTTTAGTGATCTATTGGCCATTTTAGAATAGTGGGTAACAAGTGAATTTCTTCTCCATGGAGGAGGGAAACACTATCTTTGCTTCCCAGAGAGCAGTTTTGTTCACAGAAAGAACTTCCTTTTCAGGAGTTCTCAAGGTTCTTGGTCTGGCAGGCACCTGCAAGTTTTCCTTACCAAGTACTCCTGAGAAGCACTTTCTTTTGTATACCTATATGGGACTGTAGCATTTTCATTAATGCCTGTTTAGAGGCTCGAACTTTGTTTTCAACATGAGCTTCAAGAAAATGTTTAATGTAGACTCATACAAGTCTAGCATTACAGCTATTTAAAAGTTTAATAGGCTCTGTTCCCTGTACTCTGCTTAGTTTGGAAAAATAAATGAGCTAATCTCAACAAGACAACTCTGAAAATCAAAATGAAGCAATGGATTAACACTATCAGATATTAAATACATGATTAAAATACAGTGATTACAATTGTCACAGTCTGACTACTTAGCTATGTCAGTGAAATTAGCTATAAAAATTTAAAATATATACTAACATGTATTGTAATTTAAGTTTAACTGAAATTTTATTGTAAATAGTTAGAAGCTTACACTTTTTAAAAGACTGGTCTTGAGAACTTAGTCATTTGTTTTGTGAATATCTCACTGAAAAAGTATTAAAAAACCTGGGAGTAAGTGAGAAAGCAAAAAATCTAATAGAAAAGAAATGATATATTTCATGTTTTAGATCCAGGATTAAAAGCTGAAATCAAAATTTAAGTACAAACATAGATGACACTGAAATGTAGTTTCAGCCTACAATATTCTCTAATATGGTAACATTTTGTCTAGATGTAGGGCCTCCCCTTCAAAAAAAAAAAAAGAAAAAAATTAACAACAGAAAAGTTGGTTAAGAGAATGATCAAATGTTTACACTAAGATAAATGGAATATGCTTTAAATATATGAAAAATGTGTTCCATTTTACCATTAATCAGATTAATACAAATTAAATCTACATGGAATTGTAATTTCTCCCTATCAGATTGGCAAAACATTCAAAAGCTCCTTGCTATGCTCTTTTAAGGAGCTGTTGGGAAACAGACTTCTAAATATATTGCAGATGTGAAAGCAAAATTATACAACATCTGTGGAGACAGCGTGGTATCATCTAACACAATTGCAGTTGTGCTTTAACCTTACACTGATACCACTGTACTTTATTTTATAGACATATCATTTCCTATTAAAAATTATGTATGTAATGCTAATCATTACCTATTTCTTTTTCTTTATTGTTTCTTTATTTTCTGTTATTATTACTACTATTTTCTTTTTGAGAGAGGGTCTTCCTATGCAGTTCAGACTGTAGTTTGTGGTCTAGGCTGGGTTTGAACTTGTAATTGTCCTCCTGCCTCAGCCTCTGAAATGCTTGGCCACAGGCACACTTACCTATATCTTGATAGGAAGAGATTAAAAGGAACACATATTGCTCTCAATCGTAAACTATTAAATAAAATAATACATCTCCATAACAGAATATAATGCTGCTATTAAAAAGAATAAAGACTTTTCTAAGTTCCAGTACGGTGAGATATACGAGATATATTTTTCAGTGAAAACCAGTAAAGTGCAAAACTATTTGTATTCATTAATGTAGCTTTAGAGGAAATAAGATAAATTATATAATTAATACAGCTAAAGTTTCCTTAGGTTAACCTAAGATTGCAAACTACCACACAAGAAACTCAAAAATATAGTTTAACTATAGGTGACAGGAAGAGTCTTTATAAATAAGACTAAGGATTTTTCTAAGCATAATTTTTAAATTTTTGTTCATACTGACAAAACCAATGAAAATTTATTTTTGATAATAAATTTTGAAAATATTTTCTAAATAATTATTATTTTTGGAAAAGAGAGATGATCTCATATATTGTAGGTGGTAAATTCTAGTGAAAGATATTTTTATACCCTATAAAAATAAGTATGAGTACACTTGGACCTGATGGTTTGATTTGCTCTAGAAATTTGTTTTATGTAAGTACTAGCACATGTGCAAAGCTATGTGTGCACAGGGGTATGTGTTTGGCAAGATTCTTATGATGTACAGTAATAAAACAGTGTAAACACTGCCAATGTGGAACCAAAGCACTTTAGAAATCTATGTAGCCATTAAAAGAAACTATGTACTTTCCATGATAGAAGAAATAGGCACAATAAAGAGTAGTGGAAAGACTTAATGTGTAATTGCTTGATCAGTCTGCCATGCCTGTTTCTGGTGATCTGAGCAATAAATCTGATGATAACAATGTGTAATATAACAACCATTGTTAATTTTCTATTACTGTTTTGAAATTCTGTACCATTTTTATTGTTCTATGTTGCATTGTTTTTATCTTTGCTCTTGTTATTTGTTTTTCTTCCTCTTTAAAATAAAAAAGAATGTTTGTGAAGTTTACTAAAGTTTGTCCTCAGTTAGAGAGAGAGGCAAATGCTTGTATATGCAAAAAGAATTTCTAGAAATCTACATGTGAGGCAATTCCAGCTCTGTTTTCAATCTTCAAACCTGATGTTAAAACTTACTCATCAATGAAATATTTAAATGGCATTTGGAGGTGAGACCTTTGTGAGGTAAGTGTATGATCATAAAAGGGGCTCAGATTACAGTTAATTATTTTATAAGGAAATAAAGAAAACTTATGAAAACAGTCAAGGGACCACGTGGCCTACCCTGGTAGCTGCGGACTCCACAGCATTTACACTAGGAGGAAGGCTGTCGCCATGTCACACTGCTCGTTTGGGCATCCCAGTCTGCAGTGCTGTGGCAAAGATAACCTATTTCCTTAATAAATTATCCAGGCTACGGTGTTCAGTGCAGCAGTCAACTTACACTGCAGACCATTTTCTTTAGGAATATTTATGGTAAGCATGAACATATATTCAAAGTTATGAAGTAAATGCACTAAACTAAATGAAAGAATAATGAACTTAGTGAATTCCACATAGGAAACAAAACACCATGAAGATAAATAACTGAAGGTTAGCATTTGCTCTTGGGAGTCACTCTTGACATTTGGAAAAGGGATTTTTAATTCAGTGTGGTATAAGATATTGTATCAAGGAGAAAGTAAAGACAGGTTTAAATAATTCATCCAGGTCTGATTCCTGGCATGCTGTGCTGGACCAGGTCTTGCTGAGACAGCCACTGAGCCTGGGTGTGGTGGTACAAGCCTGAAATTCCAGCACTTAGGAGGCTGAAAATGGGAGGATCACTGGGAATCTGATCTGTGTAGTGAGACCCTGTACTAAATACATACATAAACACACACACACACACACACATACATGCATCCATCCATCCATCCATACACACGCACACACACACACACACTTACATAACTCATTTGGGGAGCTAGGCTGTTTAGAATAGCAGAGATAAGGAGTATATGGGAAGGTAAATGACAATCTGAGAAGCATTTTATGTTTGCTGTAATATAGAGCATTTTTCAGCATGTATCATGCTGCCAAGACTAATTTGGTACATAAACAGCACTGGGAGTGGAGGGCACACCGTGACAGGGGCAGTCTCTGTGAGAAGTTGGGCCCTAGAGTACTGTGTTTTATTAACAGGAAAGTTAGGCTGCATGCAATAGTACATCAATCTTAAATAATTTAGAGAAAGCATGGCATTTAATTCTTTTCAAGTTTAATTTATTTCAGCTCATGAATTAAATTAGAAAGGTTGTATGTACTTGTGGAATACAATGAGGTTTTTCATGTGCATAATGTTATATAATGTTTAAATCAGTGAAACCTGTGTTTAAACATTTCATAATAAAAACAGTGTTTTATCTAAAGAAATATGTCATGAATTTTATTAACTGTAGTTATTCTGTTGCGCAAAAAAATCACATCTTAAATGCCTACTCCTAATTACAACTTCCTACCCATTCAGCTTTGCCCCATTCCTTCGTCACTATTACTTTTTCACCTTTGCATAATCATTGTTCTACTCTGAACTCTAAGAGATCAGTATTTTCGGTTTCACATATGCGCAATGTGACGCAGCACCTGCCTTTCTGTGATTGATGTAGTTCACTTAACATAATGATCTGCATTTCTATCTATATTGTCATAATGGAAAGATTTTCATGGCTGTGTCATATATCACTGTGTCTATGTGTCACATTTTCTTATTTATTTAATCAGTGAATGAATACATAGTAGACTTTTTATGTCTTGACTATTGTGGTATAATAAATGCGCGTATGCAAACATCTTTTGGAAATGCTGATTTCATTTACTTTGGGTGTATACCTGGAATGGCATTGCTAGATCATATATTAGTACTAGATTTAATGTTTGGACACAGTTGCACACTGATTTCCACAGAAGTTCGCTGATTTATAGTCCCACAAACAAAAAGAATGAGAAGCTCTTCCGAATCCTCACCAGCACTTGCTACATTTAGTCTTTTTGATAATATCCGTCTTTCTTAAGGTGATAAAAAATATCATTGTGGTTCTGATTCCTGTTTACTTGATAATTAATGTTGGGAAGCAATTTTTAAAGCCCCTTTTTGCTATTTGTATCGCAATTTCAGAAGTGTCTGTTTGGGTCCGTTGCTAATTTCTATTGTTGGATGATCACTTTTCAAAGGTTCAGGTGTTAAAGAATGGTCCCTCTCTTGGGATGACTGGGAGGTGAAAGAACGTTGGAAAGGTAGGGCCTGGAGGGAAGTCTTCCCGTTAGTGGGGGCTTTCTTTGAAACCTGTTCCCTTCGGTCTTCCTATTCTTTTGTATCCTGACCATGAGATAAACGGTTCTGTTTTGCCATGTGTTCCCTTCGCGGTGTGCAACTTTGCTCCATGTCCAAAAGCAGTTAGTTAAATGATCATGTACTGAAACCTCCAAATTCTGGTATAAAATGAAAAAATTCTTTTTGTAAGCTGATCATCTCAGACATTTGTTATATTGAATGAAAGCTGGCTAATATCTACCTATTTTATTTGGATTGTTGGTTTTTATTGATACTGAGATTCTTGTGTTCCATTTATATTCTTGATGTCAACCCCTTGTCAGATACATCCCATTCCAGAGTTTCTCTCTTCACTCAATTCATTGTTACTTTTGCTGTGTAGAAGACGTTTACTTCAGTGAAATCCCACTCTCTTATTTTTGCTTTGGAATTCAGGTCTCCTGTAGTATTTTCTTCAAATGTCCTTCGCCATTCTCATGAAAAGTGTTTTCTACATGTTTTTTTAGGAGGTATAAAATTTGGTCTTCTTTAATTTCTAATTCATTTGTAGAATTTCATAATAAAGGAGAAGTACTGTTCTTTGTGTACATACCCAAATTTCTAAGCATCATTTACTGGAAAGACTGTCTTTTCTTCAATGTATAGTTTTAGTTTCCCTGTTAAAAACAGTTACCTGTAGATATGTAAATTTAATTCTATATTCTCTATTCCACTCCATTGGTCTATGAATCTGTTTTGTGTCAACACTGTGATACTATAATGATTACATCTTCAGAGGCTATGTTGATCTTTGGTAATATGTTTCCTGGCTTTTTGTACTTCTCAAGATTACTTTGTAAATTATTTTGTTGCTGTTGTTGTTGATAATGTAGTTCTATAACATTTTTCAGTGCTCTTCCATTCTTGAAAAAAATTTAATGATAATTTGATAAGGATTATAGTGGATCACATTGCTTAGTATGGACCATATTTTAATTGTATTGATTGTTTACAATCCATCAATATGAGATATCACCCTGATTTTTGGTTGCCTGTGTGCTCTTCAATTTCTTTCATAATATGTTATAGTTTCTTTTGTAGATATTTTTTACTTCTTCTCTCTCCCTTTCCTCTCCCTTCTTTTCTACTTTCCCCATCTGTGCATCTTTTCATTGTTCCTTTCCTTTCTTATAGTTATGAAAAGTGGGATTTTTTTTTTATTTCTGTTGAAATATACTATCGGACTAATGTTTGAGTGCCGATTTTGTGTTCTGAAATATTGATGAATTCATTTAATATTCTCATGTTAGAGTCCTTGTGATTTTTCTATTTATAAAATTATGTCCTCTAGCCAGCAGTAAAGAACTGTCCTCTTCTTTTCACATATGGATCCTCTTATTACTTATTCTTAGCTGACTTATCTGATTGTAATTTCTTGTACAACATTGAATAAAAGTGGTGAGATGGAACATTCTTGTTTCAAATCATAAAGAAAGCTTTCAATTCCTTCTTAATATATTGGATGTTATGTATTCATTTATTATGAATATTCTTTATTATATAAAGTTACTTTAGTTTTTACACTTAATTGATTATACAATTATAACATAAAGGGATATTGATGTTATCAAGTGTCCCCTCTGGATATATTCTATTTCTTGTCCTTATTTGTGTTTATATAGTGTATCACATGTACAGATTTATGCATGTTGAATCATTCTTGCGTCACTGAGATTTATCGTTACTATATGAAAATGTACAAAGTATTTTAAGCTTCCGATTAGTTAAGTAGACACTGAAAGAACAAATATGCTACAGTAACTATAGATGTAGGACCATAAACAGATGGATGAACTGACATCCATTCGCTCATCTTATTTTAGAGTCCAATTGATAATTGCATACTATACTCTTTGAAAGTATTATTACAGAGAACTAAGGAATACAGAAGTTTTATAGGCAGTTAGACAAGGCTGGACCCTCAAGGGAGCATGTAAAAGATAGGAACACATCAAAACTGTGGCGGAAGGTGCATCTGAAGATGATTAAAGCCATAATAGAATTAATACTTCTCTGAGGGATAAGAGGAAACCTGAGATTATTGGCATTCCCAGTGTCACATCAGAAGTAGGTCATTGTCAGATATGCCAAATTTGTGTACGCTGAAATTGAAGAACTAAGACTGAAACTAAAACTAAAGACTAAGTCTATAGAACATCAATAACAGTAAATTATGTCATCCATATGCCCCTACTACTATTGGTCTAATATTATCTAAGTGATTATGTTTATAATCTTATTGGTTGACCATAATTTTGTCCTCTATGTTAAGCACCTTGTACTTTTACTCTATAAAACTTCCTTTGAAAGGCAGGTTTATTGGATGAACCCCTAATTTCCTCAAATCAGTGCCTATTGAAGTTTTAAACAGAAGAGACAAGTAATATGATTGTGTAGTCCAGGAATATCAGAGCTCTCTCAGAGAAAATACAAAGCCTTCTATGGATAGCCAGTGCTATTTTGCTTCAGTTGAATTTGGGTGAGAGGGTGTGAAGGAAACTGAAGGGAAAGCTAAGGTAAAGGGAGAAAACTGAGCAGGACTTTGAGAAGCTGGAATGCAGACTTTTCCAGAAGTAAGTTGTTCCAACTAAGAGAACTGTCTTATCTCTAAAGTTGACAGTTTCTGACCTAGAACAGGAGTACTGTGTATGCCCTCTGCTGCCTTAGCTGTGTGTTATTTTGTCTTCAGAGCAGTACGAGCAATTATTTAACCCTTATATGACCTAGCCCCAAAGAGGGACTATTTGAGACCCCTCCCCTATCTCCCAGGAGTTATTCTTATTCCACATTCCTATTCCCCATCCCTTTTCCTTGATAAACTTCTCTACTCTTAACTTCTGTTATTCCTAGAATTCATGCTTCATTTTCAGGGCATACAAATAAAACATATCTGACATCTAACAGTTCCCTTACATCATTATCATATCACTGAGCATGTTTGATCATGTAAATCTGCATGTATGTCTAAATGGAGTGATCAATGATATATTATATATTTAAATAGAAAAGTAAAAAAGAAGTCTATTTGATTCTATCAGAAGAAAATTTATTACTTTATCTATTCTAAGTAGGTGCAATTTCATAATAATTTGAAAAAGTAAAGTTTATTCTCCTCATCAGAATTTCACTACCCAAAAGATCTGGTACTGTTGTAACATGATATACCTATTATACAGATTATATCTGTAAATCTACATACTCTGGTCAATATTGCTGTATCACAAATTGGTTATATTGGTTACAGAAACTTTGCATATATATTCCATAAGTAGTACGATAAGCTGATTAACTTTGCTTAGTTTCTTGTGCATATATCTAGAAAAGAGGAGTGGTTTTTTTCCCTTTATCTCCTGAATAAATAGAGGAAAGTAATTTTTAACTGTAACCAAAAGCCTCAGAACCTATGCTTTCTATACAATGTGTATTTTTTCAAGTAAAACCTCAGATTTTTCAGTTTTCAAGGCATTTTCAGGATTTGAGAATATGATTCCCTAGGCAAGAACAAATCACTTCTATATTAAACTACTTGAGTGGAAAAAATACGGTAACTGCAGAAAGGGAATATAATAGGATACCTGGATTGTCCACAGGTCACTTCCAAAAAGTAGGAAACAAAGCACAAAACAACCAAGCAAGCAAGCAAAAGAATGGTTGGCTTTGAAAGGCTCATGGGAGTCAATTCCCAATCCTTTAGACCAAGCTGCCCTAAAAGATTCTTTGTTTCCCTGAGTTTCTAAGTTTCATGTTAGCAATGTGAGCAAGAGGTTAAGTGACCTCAGGCTACCCTTTTAAGGACTGCCATGCCAACCTGTCTTAGCTCTGTATAACTCTGAAAAATAATATTTAGATGAGCTTTTATGATTTAAAATGTGTCACTCTGTTGACATCACACATTGTATTTTGGAAATTAGATACTGACTCTGAGATTCCAGAGGGAAGTCCCGAGGGAAGCCTGTGCCTGGCCCTTTTAGGAACATTGTCTTATATTTCTGTTTTTCTATTGATTTTAATTTGCATCTTTTTTGGTATAATAAACTCTGAATATATGTACAATTGTGTCCTGAGGCCTGTGAGTTTTACCAATGAATCACCTAATTTAAGCATGAACTTGTTGATTATTTTGATGATTATTCACAATTAAATTTGAAAAGGAGTCATATATGTCAAAATATATTTTTCAGTACAATAATTTTATTTTCAGGAATGTTTCCAATGCCAACAAATTAAGCTGGGGGAAATCCAGACATGTGCAGATATCCATCACTGCCTCATGAAAACAGCAAAGACCAAAGTCCAACAAATATGGAAGAGCTGATTGTGACTCTGCATACAATGAAAAATTTTCTTGATTTAATATTTTTTTACCATTTTATAGAGAAACATTAACTCCAAAAACAAAATATGACATTGCTTGACTGCCTATGTTTTAAATAAATAAGTTGGTAGAATACCTTAACATGATAAAGGTATGAAAATGTGACACAAATCATAGAACTGTTGGTAATAAGCAGATTATTATAGTTATTTGAGCTAGGAAAATATTAACGACACCAAGCTCATATTTCAGACAGTAATTTCTGCAGTTTCTTGTGGATAGCATTAACACACACACACACACACACACACACACACACACACACACTACAAAATACTCAAAACAGAAGATAGCAAGTTCTCCTGAAAGAGAGAAAGACAATGACTTATCAGTAACAAAGACAGTTCAGTCTTTTGATGTGTTTGCCATTGTTTTCCCCCTTTGGCAAGACTCTATCTTAATGCATTCTGAATGTAGTGATTAAATAATAGTAGTGTCTATTCTCATGCTATCCTGCCTTAATCTTTAGTTAGCATTCAGGCTTAATATAAACATTTCCCCAGCAGAAAAAATGTAACATAAACAATTTATCATCATTCCCACTGGTCAAACATAAACATTTTCTGAACTGGATATGGAGTTTCCCCATGGTTTTCTGGAATTTATAATATGGCAAAAGCTATGCAAGTTTTAAGCTGAATAATTTGTTTTGTGGCACAGTAGAAATATTTATTTTGGATGGAGAGTAATCTTCAGGAAAAGTATAAAACTGCTGACCAAGGAGAATAACTGCTGGTCTCAGGAATGGGATGTTTGCAGCAATTTCTAGCCTTATATCTCTATAAGGAAGTATTATCTTACATTCTTTGCTTTGTTTTAGGATTTTATTTGCTTTGGGAGAGTCCTTTAACAGCAACTAATTTCACTCCTATTACATACAGGCATAAACATAAAAAAGCAAGGTGTCAAACCCTATAAGAGTATAGCTTCCACCAATCCAGATTAGAAGACTGTCCATTCTTCTTGGCATCTAGCTGCCATGTGGGAATACACTTAGTCATTTTTATTTATAGAAAAAGAAAAGCACTGGACATTTTATACTTCATGTTATTGTATCTCCTCACAATCATGAGCACATTTTTCCAAAACATTCAGCATATTATCTCCTCTTTATGACTGTTGCATTGCAAAATATCACAATCTAATTATTCATTAAGTTGATGGATAAAGAAGTCATTTCCACTTCTCTAGTCTTCCCAACAATACTGCTGTGAATGTCTGCACTGTGTTATCATTTCCTCAGAAGAGCTTTACCTATGCACAATGTTAAAATTATTATCTGATAATCTGGCTCTTAACCAAATTTTATTTTCATCATAAGCATACATGCATCCACATCCCCTTGCCTGTCTCAAGGATGTTAGAAATCTTTATCAACATGGTACATTAATTTACAGTTAAATATCACTCTCATGAAATTGTGTCAAAGATGAAATAATAATGTAGATGATATATATTTTCACTATTCTATAATCTGAAAATGGATACAGATGGATGGATAGATACACACTGATTGCACTTTACATAACAAAACATTAACTGTTTTCAAATACAACCATTGATTTATAGGTTATCTCTGGTGATATGAAGTAATGATGAAATGAATGATGAAAAGAGATTTTTGAGTGACATAGTTTGTTCTCTTGAATTTGGACTGTTTAACAAACATGTGTGGCCCTTTCAGTGATTTATGACAGCAGACTGCTCACAAGCCAGACACGGGCCTCCCATGGTGCATCTCAGCTGAGTGTCACCTCTGCATGGCGGCTGCGTATGGATGTACACAGAATGGTGACAACAGGACTCTGTGAAGTCTACAGCAACTTGTTTTTCCAACTAAAATAATGTATTATTTTCCTAAATGTTGAATTGTTTGTATTCAGTTTAACCAACATCCAAATCCTTCATGCCAATATTATATTCTGGCAGACATTAAATTCTGTGAATGGAATGGTAAACAAAGATTAATTATGTATTTATTTACCAAGTATGTTCTTTCATTCCCTTGTCTTAATCCATATTTTATTCCAAACCAGCATAATAAGATGAGCTTTATTTCAAAATTCCCATCTGGAGAAATTTCTAACAAAAATCAAATCTTTTGTTCAAATGTAGTTGTGCTGGAAAAAAAAAGCATGTGTTTAGGAGAAACACAGCTGAAATGATTATTGAAATTGTAGAAAATTATTCTGTATAACAAATGGAGTCTAAAAAAGTAATATTTTAAGGATTTAAGTACTAAATAACCAGAAACAGACACACTTTATTTCTTTTAATTTTTTAAAAATGTTTGTTTCATTTGAAATCAAGAACACAATATTCAGCAAAATGTTTTAGCTTCATTTGAATGTTAAAAAATCTAATACTCTTCTTGTATTTATTTTACAGCACCTTTTAAGCACAAGTATGCTCCTGAGTTCTACTTTTCCAAAGCAAGCAAAACTTTCCCTCTTCCTTTGCTGTCTTTCTTGTTTCTTTGCTCATTTTACTTTCAGATGAATTGCAATTCTCATTTTATCTTCTCTCCTGCAATGCCTGCCCCCTTCTTGCTCACTCTCACTCTCACTTCGTCTCTCTCATTCTTTCACTCTCTCTCTCCTCTTTTCTGTCTCTCCTCTCTTTCTCTCTCCTCTTTCCTTCATTCCTGTCCTCACTCCTCTCTCCTCTGTCTATCTGTGTGTCTGTCTGTGTCTTTCTTCCTCTCCTCTCACTCTCACTCTCTATTTCTCCCTTTCCCTCTCTCCTATCTCCTCTCACCATCCCTCTCCCTCTCCATCTCTCTCTCCTCTGTCTCTCTGTCTCTGTCACTCTGGCTCTCTGTCTCTCTCTCTTTCTCAGTCTGGCTCTCTCTCTCTTGTGATCATGCACACAGTAATTCTGGAACAAATACTTTTTATGGAAAATACTCCCTAGCAGTTTCATCTTATATCATTAATCATTAGAGTAAAGTGACCTAATTTATCAACACTAAGTTATACAAAAGTATAGAATGACTTTATAAAGGTTGTGTCAGAATACTTCTGTTGTGTTGAACACATTATTGAAAGCCTCTTTTTAAATCAAGACTTTCCTTTTGTTCTGAATTATTTTTTTTACTGGAAAGAATATTCTATTGTACAACTTTTTGTTAAATAATATTTATCCATTCATCTGAGCTTACTGAACCTAGAGCAATGATATATCCATGATCACACATACCGTCCACCTGATCCACCAGATGAATGGCTCACACTATTTAAAGAAATATTAATTCTACGATATTCACTTAGGTTGACAGAGAATGGAGCAGTGTAAAAGCTATTTTGCAAAACTACAGCAGTTTATCTCAGTCAATATTTTCTTGGAAAAAATAAAATTTATGTGGTGTATTTAACATGGGAACAGAAGTTCTTTAGAATTTAATGCAAAATGCAAATGACATAAATGTTTAATACCTTCACTGCCGAAGTATGTGAAATAGTTGCCTGCTTGTTAATATTTCTGTGTTTTAAAATATGAGCATTATTTCAATATCATAATTTTATGTGAGACAACATAGGCTTTCCTTTTTCTAATCCTTCATGTATTTGTTTTGTACAGTGTGTTGCTAAGCAGCTTGGGCTCGTGGTGATCCTCGGGTCTCAGCCATCGCAGCGCTGGCATTACATGAGTGCACCACCACGCCCGGGGTTCTGGGCCTCAGTATGTGGCACTGGGAATAGAATCTGGATCGTTTCACTTTTGAGGCAGGTGCTTAGACTGGGGAGCTATCACCTCGGTGCCCACAGTAACTTTTTCTAACGTTAAAGTTTTCTTTATGTATGGCCGAAATGTCCTCATCTTTTGTGAAATGTTTTCCCTAAATAAACTGAAAAGAATGAAGTAAAAGGAGAGGAACCAAAGAAGAAGCAGGGCAAGAAAGAGAAGGAGCGAAGGTGGAGGAAAAAGGGAGGAGGGGAAGGAGGAGTAAAACACTTCATGTTTTGTGTTACTGTGGAGCCCCATTTTCCAAGAAGTCCGTGGCCTGCCCTGTGGTAAGCAGACATTCTACCACCGAGATTCACTCCCAGCCCCACACTTTGGCTTCAAATTTATTGATGAAGATAAGAACTAGGACTTGGATCATGGGACAGTATGATTGCTGTTTGAATCATAGGTACAGATTTTTGATTAACATTCCTCTCTGAGATGCCCATCTGCTCTTCAGATAGCCAGTGATGGTCCATCACTCACTGCACTCTTAGAAATCACAGCCAGGCATTTTAATCTAAACACAACAACTGATTCTGCACTGTGGGCCTTCCAAAATAAGCACAGCTGCGATCTTCGTATCTTCAGCAGGCTCCCTCCCAGCAACGCACAGCGGTCAGAAATGTTCGCCTCTTCCAAGTTTAAAGTTTGAAAGATCAGCCTTTTGAGAAGCCACAGGAATTGCTTCCCCAGTATTAGAGTTATAACAAACCATGCATTTCTGTAAAGAGGAACAGTTTCATAGCTGGCCCAGTTATCAAAAGCATTTCGCTAGAGCATGCAAACCAACCTGGGCTGATTCCAAGGTTTTCACCTTAGGTTAGTCAACTGCAGTAGACACCATACATCTCTCTCTGAAGTATTTAGCAGGAATTCTTACAGTCAGGGGACCCCAGGCTTCTTTGTCAGGATATAATTCACCATGTTAGATGACCTCATGCACAAGTATCAGGACTGTAACGAAATCCATGCGTACTTTGAAATTACTTAGAGCATTATGTCCTTAAACAGAGCTATATTTTATCAAGATCATTGGTATAAACTATACATTGTAACAAGAAATTATTTCTGGCTAATTAGTGAACTAAGAATAACCTCAAATTACATATACATATGTATCAATGTTGCTTTTACCTCCAATTTTGTCAGTGTACATTCAACATTATGTAGACCTCTGTAGAATTCTCAGAGAATCACCAAGTTATAGAAATAAGATGATTTCAAAAGCATTTTCTCTGGTCCTCTAGTGACTGCAACAAATATATTTCCCACTTTTTACTGTATCATTTCACAAATCATCCTGCCATTAGTATTCGAATCACAGGCAGTGTGGATTACAATTTGAAATAAAAACACTAGGCCTGGCAATCTGTAGATTTACAAAGTACTGATATATGCCCATATCTCTATTTTTAAAGTGTTGGTCACTCTGTATGCTCAATGCCTACCCCACATCAATTCCTTGAAACTGATTTGAAAGAGATAATTAGAAGCAGTATTCATTGAAGAAAGAGCTTTGAATTTACTGACTAATGCATTAAAATTCATTACAAAATTTTTATGATTTTAAATTCTGTTATCTCCACCAGCTTCTCAAATTTCTAGAGGAGGCAGTAGGTAAAAATCTAGAGAAAACCAAGGCTTCCACTGCTTGTTCATTGCTGAGACACAATACCTGACAAGCCCATGAACAGCGTATGGAGGTTTCTATCCAGAGTTAGCTGGCTCGGAGCCAGGGCTGCAGGGCAGAAGGGCGCCGGGCATAGCAGGCAGGCAATGGGACGCTTTCCTTGTCTCTCTTCGTAATTCATTCAGCATGCACACCTGCTGGTTGGTGCGCCCACATCCAGCACGGTCCTTCTGTCTTCAGTGAGTCCGCCATCCACAACGAGAAGCACATGAAAGCAAGCAGCAGACTTAGCCCGGTATCACCAAACTATGATCAAATAACACACACGAGTGACCCAATCACTCACAGAAAACCCAGCCTGTTAGTGCACGGTGCCCTCAGAGGACATCCAAGTGTCAGCCATAACACGAGGTTCATCTTTTATCTTTTATTTATTTATTGTTTTCTACAGGGGATCGGCGCTCCCCAGGTGGGCACTTACCCTACTGAGCTATATCATGGGCCCTATAACTAAACTCTGTCCCTCTTCTTGTTCGCAATTCACTAGACACCAATCCAAAATACAAATTAACCCTATAGAAAAATGTTAGTGACTGCTTCATTAATTGCAACATTTTAAAAATCCATGACTGGCTTAAAAAAAAAAATTGGACATATCCTTTGTATTTTACTTTTCAATGGTGGATATTCTGTCTCTTAGTTGGGAAAATAAATTAATAAATTGGCTTGTATCAAAAGCATTTGGACAAAGTTACAGCCTTTAAAAATTATAGTTACTTGAGAAAATAGCATCATGTGCCAGGACTGTAGCAATCAGCACACCTCAGGGGCCATTAAACACACACTCTGGGTGCTTCCGATGGCTCCAGATTCTTCAGAAAACTTTATCCTGAAGTGGCAGTTCCCTGTAGTGCACTCATTTCCATGTTAAACTAATGTATCCTTGTTCTAATGTAACTGTTTTGCAGTCTATTATCCTGCAACACAGAAGAATAACAGACACAAATCTCTGACATTTCAAAAGATGTCTTTCAGCATTCATCTCTCTTCAGAAGAATGAAATCATTTACAAATTATGATTTAAATTATTCCTAAAAACTTCAAAAATTATTTCTAAAAATTGTGTGTCCTTTGTATTATCTAGGCTTGAAAAAGCATGATGCTATTTCAGCAAATGTTAAAAGCTTTTCAGTTATTTTTAATACTGGTATATAAATCTATGTGTACAGTGCGGATCGCTTTTAGCATCTACTGCGTGAGAACTTAATTCTGTTGCATTATTTGTTACGGAGAATTCAGAATATTTGTCATCTTTTTCTATGATGTTTACTTTTTGTATTTTAGGGAGGGGTCTACAGGGTGTTCAGGGTCTCACTAATAGATCAGATGTGATCCCTCTTTTTCAGCCTCCCAAGAGCTGGGATTACAGGTGCGAGCCAGCACACCCAGTCTGTTTCTGTTCTAGCATGGCTCGGGGGCAGGCCGGCCCAGCAGCCCTGGGAATGAAACCACAGGGTCTCGCGCCTACTTGCTGGTGCTTTAATCTGCTGAGCTATTTGACCCGCCCTCAATTTGTGATCTTTTAGAAGATTCTATTTCAGCATTAGTAGATAATATATATTGTAACTGTAAAACATAAAAATGCTTAGCCATTTTTCTAGTTTATTTTTATATGAATTGTTATGTGTGAAGAGAAGCGTTATCAGAAGTGCTTATAATTGTTCAGGTTCCAGGGTTTTATCAGAATTAAGTACAAACAGCTATTCCCAGACTATTTTCCTCCGGGAAGATGGATTTTATGGCTGGTACCACAGCTCATCTGTACAGGCATTCTCCTTCAGATAACTTGGCTTACAGTGAACAAACATTCCAATGTAAGTTTATTAAGAAGAGGGAAATGAAGAAAAGTATAATCAGAACCTAGACACAGATAAGTTTACATATAGACTCCCTTCTTTGAAGGAGCTAAAGTCATAGCCACAGGTTGATTTTTCTTGCCAGATTTTATGGTCTTAAATACTTTGATTCCTTTCCCTCAGTTCTGTCTGGTAATATTGTTTCAGACAGCAAAGCCAACTTCATATTGGTGCTTTCAGAGGCGAGCCAGTGCTTCCAGGCAATTCCACAGTACTCTTCTGTCCTGTCTCCTTTAGCTCTCAGTTGTGTTGTACTTTATTTCAGAGTAAGTATTGTCTTGTCTTGAAAAAAAAGAAATAGCCTAATTACCATCAGGTTCAAAGTAACTCCACTCTCTGCAGAATGACCTGCCATGACCTTCTGGCTTCTAATCCTCCTGAATCCTAGAATGATTATTCCAAATGTAAGTAATTTTTCTGTAGCCAATTTCCTTTACTGTTAATTAACTAGAACAAAATATAGATGATAAAATGAAAAAAAATCTAACAAAAATATATCAGTTGGTGGTTAGGACAATGCCATATCAATTGCTCAGGCTCTGTCCCTTAACATGTGTTATCCAGAACAAGGTACAATCACTGTCTCCTGGAGAATTATTTGAAATCCAAATACCCAATCTTCCAGTAATAACTACAAGCACTGGGAGTGATACTCAGTAGTGTGGGATGTGTGTGTGTGTGTGTGTGTGTGTGAAAGAGAATACAAAATAGCAATAAAACTCAGAATTGATGCAGAATTTCACTAAACACAAATACATAAGATCCTAAGTTCAATCCTCAGTATAAAAAATAAATAAACAAATAAATAATAAAAGACAATTAGCACCTTTTTTGGTATTTCATACAGGGTCCTGCAGCTCAGACCCATACTGGTCCTCCTGTTTTCATCCTCCTCAGTGCTGGAATTACAGGTGTGTGCCACCATGCCCAGACTCAGTCACACCCTTCGTGTACCCTGGGGCTGGGTCAGCATGGCATGTGGTGCCAGGGATCAAACCCCGATACCTGGTCTTGCCTAAGCAGGCACTTAGTCTACTGAGCTATCTCACTGACCCTAGCAGTGTGTCCTTTCTTTTTTCTTTTCTTAGTAAGGGTCTATGGGTCTACAGGGCCTCATTACATAGATGAGACTGATAGTGATGCACCTGTGTTCTGCCTCCCCAGAGCTGAGATTACAGGCGTGTGCCACCATGCCCAGTCTCAATTGCCATCTCAGCCTACCCAGGGGTGGAGCTGATGTGGCACACTGGGGTTTGAACCTCTGCCACTATGTCTAACTACACATGTGCTTTAAACTGCTGAGTTTATTTCAAGCTACTCATATACATTTCTTCTGGATATAGTAATGGATTATTTTATTTATTTTTAGTATTTTATGGCTTAGCCCCTAGTTTCTTGTTTCATGTGCCTGATAGTGTGTCTCTAAAAATCAGATGTGGGCACATAACACCATTTATAATAGTGCTGACTATTAAGGCTTAGCCATGAAGGCTTCCCATGCATAAATTGAATTAAGCTTGTATAAAATTGGTAGAAGTCATTTTTCTCTTTCAGGTTCTCACACTAAGGAGACAATACGATGTTTTCACTTGCAGGTCTGATTTATTTCACTTGAGTATGTTCTCTAGTTGCATCTATTTACTTACAAAAGACTCAAATTTATCCTGTTTTATAGCTAAATAATACTCCAATGTATAAAAGTTCCACATCTTCTTTATCCATTTTTCAGTTGATGGGCATGTGGATTGTTTCCAGGACTTAGCTATGACAAACTGTGCTGCTATAAACGTAAGTACATATATATTGTTCTGTCTCAAAATAATTTCAAAGTACATCCAGATTCATAGATTACAGAGATTAAAATGTGTCATATCTTTGAAAGGGCTAACAATGTACTATAGTGAGTTTCACACTGTTATACAAATTTAATCCCACATAGCAGTAGAATTCCTCATAAACTAGAGAAATCAATCCTAAAATTCATGTGGAACAAGAGGAGTCCAAGAACAACAAAGCTAAAACTGGGCAGCAGTATCAAGGCAGGAAGCATCAGAGTCTCAGGCACTTCTCAATAAAAAAATAAAGCATAGCTATATAAAATTTTGCAGATCTGAAGGGTACAATAGATACTGGGAAAAGGGAATGAACTTATTCAAAGGAAAGAACTGCTGAGTTTAGAAGGAAAGGAAAGGGAGTGGGGGAAAGAGACTTATCTATGTATGTAAGCTGGATGATTTAGACAACTATACCATCATTTCTACTGGTCTGTGGAAAGGGGCAAAAGGTTTTTCCTTTTTCTCTTCTAAATTTCTTATACATTTCTTTTTTTTCTTACTTTTTCCAGCTTTACATGCACATATCTGGTAATATGAATAAGTGGTTGGAAGACAACACTATATATTACAATAAGTTCTGTGAAATTCATATTACGTTGCTAAGCGAAATTCTGTATCACCTGTAATTTCTTGTTTTAATTCTAATTTGTACTCTCTTTAAGAAAGAAAAATAAGATAGCTTAGTGGAATAAGCACTTCTTTGGCAGGTGCAAGGGCCTGAGTTCAATTCCCAGTTCCACAAAAATAAATAAATAAATAAATTAAATAAATAAATAAATAAATAAATTGTTATTTTCATGAAAAAACCAAAAAATCAGAAGAAAGACACCTTGCCACATTACAGAAGGACTCAATAGTAAGTGTCATCGATGAAACTAGGGAACAGTTTACTATACATTAAATTGGATGGTGACTTGTACTGGATTTTCTAGTCTTCCAAACTGTAAACAAAATAATTTCTGGCATTCGTGAATTACTTAGACCTCTGAGCAAGCAGAAGTAGTCATTGCTTTATAATTCAAGATTTTGCTCCTCATCTGAATGTGTATTTGTTGCTCTGTATTAGGGGGTAGAAAAAAGCTGCCTCACGGCTTCAGCAGTAGTCATGTTTCTTACAACAGTGAGTGCTATGCTCTCAACCATACCATCATCCAATCCCAACCAGGACAAAGTTTGTTGAAACTTTGAAACTTGTGCTTGGGGAATTTTAGCAAGCAGAATAGAGGAGGCTCACTGCAGCTACTCAGAGAAAAATACACTGAATACACAAATAATTGGAAGAAAGGGATGGAAATATACCATGATGCCAAAAATCAATCTGAAATAAGAGGCTTGGAGATCAAAGAAAATTTAGTCAGAGGACTTGATACAGTGATTATCCAGCTCACAGGGCTCCTTGGGGGCCTCCCTCCTGCATGCAGAGCAGGACACCATTGTGGAAGTTTCTCAAGAACTTACGACTGACATAATGTGACTAACTCAAGCCACAGGATAGATTTGGGATATAAAGCCTCTTGTCTCTTATTCCTTTTTCCAAACAGAGGATTCTATAACCTGGAAGTAAATTTCACCAGCACACCAGAGTGAGTGACCTGGAAGCTGCTCCCTCCAATGAGAGAGTGAACAGTTTTGGGGGGGGGATGGGGGTGAAATACAGAAGTTAACTGGACCCTCTATTTAAAATAAAGTTTAAGGACCGTAGTGTAAGTGGTGAGAATAATGAGTAGAACAGAGCAACCTCTACTGCCCTATAACTGAACAGTTCAAGAGAGGGACATGGATTACAGACTAGGAATTCAGCCTTGGAATGAAACTTCAGTACTTCTGTGGCACTGTTATCAGAAATGCAAACTGTATTCAGATCATTGCAGAAGGAATAGGAAGCCAACACTCCCCTCACAACTTCTCAGCAACCAACTCATGAAGGAGCCAGATGTGCAGCAGAGGAGTCTGCACAGCACCCAGGAGAATCTGTACACAGGACCGGGACAGCCTCAGGCTTCTCGGTATGAGGGCACCGCAGCAACTGGAGAATGATGCTGAGACAATCAGTGTAAGGTAATATGTGTGAGCCATCCAGAAAGCTGCTGAATGAAGAGTCCCAGCCCTGACATCCAGAGGCCATGATCAACTTCACCCAAGCACTAAGCCTACTGTGGACTTGGTGAGGTTGCCCAGCACAGACCCAGGTTTTGATTTGGTTACTGCCACAAAACTGTGAACAGCACAGGGATTGCTATTCCTCTTCTCTTTATTAGTTCAGTTTATTTTCTTTTGTTGTTTTTTTAATTAGATTGTTTAGGTTTTGACCTTATTATGTGCTTTTATTTATTGATCCTGTTTCTTTTTCTGCAACTGTCCTTTTAGAGCTTTAATATTTACACGTAAATGAACACAGACTCTAGTCTTTCTGGGTTGCTTCAATATTCTTTTTCATTTTCTTTCATACATTCTCTTACAGCTTCCATGATCACCTTTGCCCTTCAGCCTTGCTTCTACTATATTTCTCTTTAGTTATCACTTTATTTTGATCCCTCTTAGAGGCCTCTCCTAACACCACACACACACACACACACACACACACACACACTAAAGTCACTCCACCCCAAAAGAATCTCACTATAAACAAGTTCCTGGTTTATGTTTATATACATTAAATACTAAAGTGTAGAGAGCTGCGAGTAGCCACGCCTTAAAGACACAGCCACACCTTAAAGACAGCGCTGGCTTCCTCTTTCATCCTCACCTGGGGGTGGATGCTCTCCATAGCAAATAACTTCTCGTTTTGGCTAAGGCTAAGGACTAGGGCGTTGCTTCCGTGTACCTGGACCTATCGGCTGTGCCCACATGGCACTCCGGGGTTGGACGCCCACTGGTTCAAAAGCCAAGAGCGGGCTTCCCCTGAGAGAGACTAGGAGCAGGAAGAGAGGAGGAAGAGAGGAAGACAGGAGAAGGAGAAAGGAGAAAGCAGAAAGCAAGAAAGCTATCTAGCAGGAGAAGTAGTATTGTATAGGGGTCCTGAATAAACCGTGGAAAGAAGAGCTGGTTGTCGCGTCTTCCTTGCCGGCCGAGGTTGTGCGCGACAAGTGGTGGCCCGTACGGGGAAGCAGAGCCTGTGTTCCTGCGGAGTGGTCAACGACAGCCCAGAACTTTCCACGGTCAGGGGGTGCACCGGTAAGTTCTCCGAAAAATTCGGGGATCCGCGACGAAAGCGGGGAATAAGTCCTCGGGAAAATTCAGAGATCCGCAACAAAAGCGGGGAATAAGTTGCTCTTCTCTGTAGTTAAAGAGAGAGCAGGATAAGACTCGCTGACGAGCGGGTTTAAAGATAAAAATAAAAAAGACTTTATAATGGGGAATTTATTCCCAATTTTTTCGGCTCTACAGGAGCTGTTAAGGCTAATTTGGAAGCCGATCCCAGACTACTTAGAGGACCGGCATTACAGTGAGACAATGGAGAGTGGGCGGGTAGCACTAGAACAGCTACAGGAGGAAAGGTCCGAAAAAGCAAGCAATGAGAGGGGGTCGAGAAGAAGAAAGGGCTTGCATCCCGAGCTTCCTGAGTCGGAGCCCCCTGAGTCCACTGACTCAGAGGAGGATGACTTAGTGCTTGCTGAGGCAGTTAGGAGATTAAGGGTTAAAGAAAAGGGAAGTTGAGAGAAAAAGGAAGCGCTGAGCATAGAGGAGCCATACTACTCCTCCCCAGAGTATAGGGCAGGGCCCACGGCACCACCACCCTACTCTGACCGCGGAGGAGGAGGTCATTCGGGACGTTCCTTTAATCCAGAAGTGTGGAGAACAGTAAGATTGGAACTCCCCCTAGCTTTCCCTGTATTTCAGGACGCTCAGGGACAGCGATTCCATGAGCCCTTGGACTTTAAAGTGATTAAGTCCTTGGCTGAATCAGTTAGGACTTATGGTGTCACAGCTTCCTTTACTGTAGCCCAGGTAGAAGCCCTAAGCAGACATTGTATGACACCAGAAGATTGGAGTAGCCT
>PVKA01019881.1:0-41269 GCA_004027165.1 Ctenomys sociabilis
GCTTAATCCCTGGGAAATGTATCTCAGGCACGACGGGCCTGCGGTTCTACACTCACTGACCTTTGCTGCCCAGAGAATCGGGGAAATTCCCACTCAATCAGTAGGCTTTAGGTCAGGGGATCCGGGGAGGTGTTGGTGAGTGGGTCCTGAGGTTTCAGGCCAGTCACTGGCTTGGAGGGGTTATGGACAGGGATTCGCGTAGCACATGTGGGAAGAAGCCAAAGGCTCTCCCTCAGAGTCACCACACTCTCACTGTTCCGGGAAGCCTGGTGGGTCCTGTAAGTTCGCTCTCGTTGGGAGAGCTTGGCGCGGGATCCAGTAGGCCGCTGGAGTCAGCCACTGTCTCAGGCTGGTCTCTGGGGCTGGGCAAGCGCGGGCGCGATGGAGCAGGATGGCAGAGTTGGCTGCGCTGTCTCTGGCCGTTCTTAGGGGCTGGGCGGGGGCTGGCGGGATGGAGCAGGATGGCGGAGTAGGCCGCGCTGTCTCTGTCCGGTCTCACTGGCTGGGCGGGGCCTGGCGGGATGGAGCAGGATGGCCTATAAATTCTTCTATATTTAATTTTTATATATTTTTATAATATATATACATGTATATTCAAGTAGCATTGAATATTTGTGAACTGCTTAGGGAAAATCCACCTGCACTTAAATGCTCAAATATTGACTTTAAGGCCCGAGTCATTCAGGCACATGTACACACCTGAGGAAGCCTACAGTATGCAAATTGTTCTCTCTTGAGGACGTTCTCTTGCTCCCATCAAAATACACTTATATGTACTTCTATCACCTTAAAGGTGATTATGAATCTAAATTTTTCTTTCAGAAATCAATTTTAATCCTTCTAGAACTTCACAGTAACACAGTCAAACAGTGTATGGTATTCTATGTAATAATTTTTCATGAGCATAGTACTCTTCAGACCAATTTTTTTTTTTTTTTTTCAGAACCAGGGATTGAACTCAGGCCCTTATGCTTGCCAGGCCTACTGATCCATCTCCCTGGTCCAAATATTTTGTTTTCCTTAAATCCATATGTTAATTTTATTGCCTAATAGGATTTTATTGTACAGCATCAAACAGCTTATTTCTCCACTGAGTAAGATCTAGCTGTTTCCAGGTTAAGGAAATTTTGAGTTAATCAGCTGTAGATTTTTTTTACATTTTAATTTTTATTATTTTGAGTAAAGAGTAGAAAGTGAAATTGAAGGGTATTTTTAAAGTTGAATAAGCTACGTGAATGCTCATCAGAAGTTAATGCGCTGAGTAAAGACCTAGGCAAGGTAGCATTGGATCATTTCTTCCTGTTTTCTGTTAGTCAATTCAACTGTAAGCTTTGAAAACAATGCAGTCAGCAGCTACAAAAGCCTTGCAATGTTGAAGAAATTCTGGGAGCCCAGACTGAGGAAAGCTCTAGTGGCAGGGTTTCATAGGTCTCCCCATCAGCAGTAGACCACTGAGGCTGGTATTTCCCAAGATCCAACCGAAAAAGCACTCTCAGTCTAGGAAACTCCAGGCTTTCTTGGTACCTAAAGGAGGCATCTGACAAACGGGCAGCTCTGTATCACCTCCAAAAAAGACCAGCTTCACAATGTGTAACCACCTAAGAGAACTCTCCTTGCCAGCCAGACCAGAGTACATCATCCTCCAAAGAAAGCAATTGCAACGGCCAGGAAGCAGGCTGAAAGACTACACAAAAGTGATTATAGACATATTCTGAACCCATAGATTGGAAGACTGATTATGGTGGTGAATGCAGCTTTTTCAGACTCCAATTCCACCAAACTATAAGTCAGGTGTTAAAATGCTTATAAACTAGATCTTATCTGGAAAAAATTACTGTCTTTATGCAGAAAAAAGATATGTTATATATCTATACTTCTCACAAACTTGATTCAAAAAAACTCCACAGACAATATAAAATATAAAAAATAAATAAAAAAAAAAAAGTAAAACTGCAAAGTTTCTGTAGACAACAAGAGAGAATACAGATGACTCTCTGTGATGGCCCTGATACATTTTTTTCCCCTAGCAGTCCACGTATTCAATGTGATGATCTGAACAACAATATGAGTTCTCAGAGGCAGGGCCTAGAACCCAGGATCTCCTGCTCTAAACAGAGGTTAAGGTGGTTCCCATAGGACACTGAATTAATACTCTTAAAAGTGTTATAAAAAGAAATTCCTGGCCTCACTCAGCTGTTTGGCTTCCTGCTTTGGAATGTGATTTTCTCTCTTGCACAAGATTCTATCCTGATTCCATTTGAAAATGCCCCTAATCAGAAAACCAATGGAATCACCTGATAGTGACATTCAGCCTCCAAAACTGTGAGCTAAGTGAACTATTTACTTTATAAGTTATCTAGCCTCAGGTATATCAGTATGGGAAATGAACTAATCCACTTGAAGTTAGCGATGATTTTTTTATATATTATAGTAAAAACATGGAAATGAAAAGCTCGTAAGTTAGATTTTACTAAAATTAAAATTTTCTGTTCTGTGAAAAACATTAAGAAAATGGAAAGGCATGGCAAAGAAAATGAAGATAATTCACAAACTAGAAAAACTCTTTGTGAAACACATTAAAAATCTATAAAGATACCTTAAAATTCAAAAATAAGCAAAGAAATAATACACATTAAAAAGAGGTGAAAATTTTGAAGGAAAGTATACAGGATAGCATATAAAAATGAAAGATGTTCAAATCAGTTTCCTTTTAGGGACATTATAATATCCTATTAAAATGATAACTGGGGCATACAAAGTTTGGAGTGAATTGGTTGGGACTGGAGCTATGAGTGCGAAATGAGGTGTATGTATGTGAGGTGCTTTGTTCTATAGTTTAACAAAGCCATCATCTATACTGTGATACTGTATTGTGGTTCTGCAAGATGCTACACTGCAGAAATGTATTAAATTGCATATAGGATTTCTCTATATTTATTTTCTTTAAATTGTATTTGAATATGTAATTTTCTAATTACATCTTCATTCATTTTTAACATGCGGGTCATCAGTGATTTAAGAACCAATTTTGAAAGACTGACTTTTCTGTCTGTCTGCATTGGTCTAACTTTTTATCAAATGATTGTATAAGTGGAAGGCGCTTTCACACTGCCCGTTCTCCTCCATTGCTGACCTCATGCAAGGAACACACATATGCTGACTTTATAAGAAGATTCCATGTCTGGTAGGAGGAGAATTTCAATTATTTTCTTTTTCATAAACCTTGATTTGAGTATTCTATATGCTTTGTATATTTTAAAAGGAAAACAGAAATTTCTTAAAATGAGCAATGTTAATCACATCTGAGACTTCCCTGGCTTAAGGCAAGATAAATGTCATCCTAAAATACTGGAACTTCATAACTAAAAATATAGCAATTTTCTCAGTATTACTGTCTATATTTTTCTCAGCAGTGCTTTGTTAATTAGCATATAAGGTTGTTTTGTTTGTTTGTTTGTTTTTTGTATATTCCTCAGTATTTTGACCTTCATGGATGATTGCAAACTCTTGTTCCTTTTTAAGTGTTTCATACAATTATATAAAAATTGACCTAATTTTATGACCATGCTCAATTTTCTTATTACTCATTAATAGTTATTTAGATGGCATAGATATATTTGGTTTGTTCGGTTTTGGTTTTTGTCTTTAATTTTGAGATAGGGTCTTGATAAATTACCCAAGGCGAGCTCAAAATTGAGACACTCCAGCCTTAGCCTCCCACAGTGCTGATAACAGAAAGACTCAACACCTACCTGAATATTTTCTATGAAAGTGGTTAGACTGTGTAGAATTCACTTTCTACTTTTTTCTTTAATTAGTCTTTATGTAAAGTTTAAGACATTGAAAAACAATATTAAAAGCAGCATTATTTCACCACTTTTGAACTTAGCAGAAAAATATTTTTACCAGTATCATGTTATATTTATATTTTAATATATATCCCTAGTTTGAGTACATTTTTCTACACTTAGTTCTGAGCATTTAATAAACTGATTTTGAATTTTGTCAAATGATTTTGTTTTGTTAAATGACCATATATATTTTCTTCTTTTTCTCTCCTAAGATTATAATTAGATGATTTTTTAAAATTTAAATCTTCTATTTGGAACTTTTCTATGTACTGATACAATATGGTTTTTATATAATTACATATGTAGAATTTTCAACAAAAGTATTCTTATATCTTATGTTCTTAAAGAATATTAGTAAACAATTATATTCACTTTTGATACCTTTGTGAAATTGTGTTAGGTTTATTATGTCCTCAAAATAAGTTTAATAAGGGCTGGCCAGATAGCACAGCAGATTAAAGTGCCTGCAAGGAGGCAAAGGGGCCGGTTCCATCCCTTGATCTGCCAGCCAGCCCTGCCCAGGGCAATTAAGATTGGGCCTAATGGGCCACATCTGTAATCCCAGCTCTTGGGAGGCTGAAAACAGGAAGATCACTACAAGTCCCATCTAGTAGTGAGACTCTGAACACCCTGTAGACATTTCCCTAAAATTCCAAAAAAAAGTTGCATAATATTTTCATGTCCTAAATACATTTTTGTAATATCTTTGATTCACTCCTTAAATATTTGATATAATTTACTAGCAAAACCTTGGACCATTGTGATATTTGATAGAAGGCACAACTACTGTAATGCATTTAAGCTACTATAGTTTTACTTAATTTCATGTCAAATTGGTAAATTGTATTTTTTAAAGGAATATGTCCACAATGTGTACTTTCCTCTACGTTAGGATCTAAAAACTCTCTCTAAGAGTTAGCATAGGACTGTCTCAATCCTTGCTTTGTCTATTTATTTCCAGATTTACAGTTGTTTCAAATAGGAAACTATAAATCAAATCCAATTACTTCACACTGGTCAGGAGCAGACATCTTGTGAAATTTTCCTTTTCAGTTAGCTAATGTATTCTTTATTATGTGCCTTTCTCCTAGCTGGCTAATCTGTATTTCTTTTGTGCCTGTTTCTTACAATGCAGGGAATAGAACCTAGAGCTAAAATTTAAATAGCAATACTGTTAGAACACTTAGACTTCAATTTAAGGCCATCATATATTAATGAAAAAAATAAAAACAGAAACACATGGCCATAGAGACCACCAGCTGGCTTTCCATGTCTGCCCAAGGTCTAGGCTCCTTATCTGGAGATGGGCATCAGACTCATAGTAAGCCGGCGTCTGTGAGTCACTGATCTCTACGGAGGCCTATAATGGTGAAGCCACGAAGCCTCAAGGGATAAGAAGAAGTCTCAGCCAAGGTCACGTGCATCCACCTCAACTAGATAAGGATGTTGCCTCAGGCATCTCACTCCTGGGTAGATTAACTTGGTAGCATACTTGAAGGAGTCCTTGAGGGATCCACCCTTCTTGAGCATTCCCTTCCCTTCTTTTGATAACTAAAGAAGTATGGGCCACCCAGAGAAGGTCTTAGTCTTAATCCTCAACAGCTCAGGGATATTATTAACCCAAAAGCATGGAAGAGCTCATTTGACGAAGTACCTTTCAGAAACTATGCTAGATGTTTCTGGTTTCTCAGATACACAGGATGTCTCTTTTGGGACTTTATGGAGCATTGTTTCTTAATTGCAGTCTTTCAATAGTAACAAACATTTAAGAAGAGGTATTAAATGGGCAAGGGTGGGGAAAAGTATCCTGTGTCCTTATGTCTGCTACATAAAATATTCTCCCAGCACTTCCGTTAGATTATTAGATTGTACATGGTAAATGCTAAGAAAAACTCGAATTTAGTAAGCCCAATGATGGAGTTGTAGAAAATGTGATGAAGGTTAAACTAGAACTTATTTCCAGGTGAAGCTGAGAAAAATCAGCCATTTTAGGCCATAATGCCAGCCCAGGGGAGACACAAGACATAGGTGCAAACCCAGCCAGGGACAGCTCTGGTTAGTAACTGAACCAGGGCTTCAGGCCTCCTGATGCCATGGAACAGGTCTGGAGTAGCCCATAAAATTAATTTGATACAATAAAGGACCCTCCCTTAAAACCTAGAAAAATAATAAGTGAGCATAGATGGAAGTATTAAATTAGGCAAGTAGAATAATTAAAGTAATAAAATACCATTTCAATTTGCAGATATTATTCCTATATATTGTATATTTCCCATGTGCATATATGACTGGTTTCTTCTTATATTCTTTTATTTATCAGCCTATATCTAGATGCTATTACTCTGGACAGTTATGCAATAAATAGCTGTTATATGCTATAAAATTTGTAAAAAACAAAAAAATCTATTAGTTATTTCTTGGATACTGAGAATACTCATCAGAGTCATACGCAACAACAACTATGGGCTTTGCAGGAAACAAGGCCTGAAATTCTGAAGAGCGTGGACTGGACAGGAAAATGAAGTGGATACTCAGAACTGCTTCTCCACCTCTTGATTCACCCTAACTACAGAAATTACAAGTTTTCAAGTAGAAAAATATACCGCAGTTTAAATGTGAACTTTAAAAGCCAAAGAATGCTATCAAGTGGACATAGTTTAAAGCCTTATTTCATCAAAAATTTATGAATAAATATGCTCGTGTTGTAAAAGTAAACTGACCCTTAAAGAGATATGTTAGAAAATAGCTCCTTAAAAAAAAGAAAGAAAATAGTTCCTTTGATTTCCTTTGATTGATTTACAATTGAGTCCACTTGAACAATAAAACTATATTATTATTTTAAAAAAACATCAGTTTTTTAAGATTAAGATGTATTTATTTTTATAGTCTGCTATAAAGGAAGATAACCTTGGGATATTCATAGAAAATTTAGACATTTCTAGGAAATATACACATTTCTCGAGACCATACTCATAAGTGAAATAAATTGAATACACATTTTTAAATATCATATTGTTTTTCTGATAATAGAAACCACCAAATAAACCAAAATTTATAGCAGATATCGAGAAATAGGAAGAAAATGTTTACCTTACATTTCTCTCGTTGCTGAGATAAAATACCCGATGCTCAAAATTAAGAAAGGAAGGGTTTATTTAGCTCATGATTTGTGGAAATTTCAGCCCATCACCATCTGGCTCCAAGGCAGGGTGGCACAGCTCAGGGGCCATACGGCACAGAAGCCAGCAAAAACAACAGGACCAAGAGGAGAAAACAACACCTGGCCAAATAGCTGAGCGAATTAAAGCACCTGCAAGCAGGTGCAGGCACCAGGGGTTTGATCGCTGGGCCTGCGTGCTGGCCGATTGCCCTCCTCGAGGCTCACTGAGACAACAATTGAGACTGGGCGTGGTGCGTGCCTGTAATCCCAGCTCTTGGGAGGCTGCAAACAGGCAGCTCACTATTAGTCCGATCTAGCAGTGACCCTGAATGCCCTGTAGACCCTTCCCTAAAATAAATACATAAATGAATAAATGGAACGTTTCTTTTCTTCCCTTAGATCTTAAATTGGCTCTTGGCCAGCCCACCCGATCTCTATGCCCTCCTCTTCCACAAGCTCAGGGTGTTTACTGAGTGAGGACCCTGGCCCCCTGCTGAGACAGCTGATCTTTTAACTTCTCAGTTCTCAAGTAGACATAATGTTCAACCATGACCATATTCAAATGGACAGGGGAAGGGGGGAGGAAATGAAGAAGAGAAAACAGTAAAAAATAGTAACAAGCCTTTAAGAAGAGGTATTAAATGGGGAGGGGTGGGGAAAAATAAGAATCAAATTAAACTATGAACAGGTAAAAATTTCCCATGATGCATGTGATCATTCTGTGCCTCTAGAGTGTATCAATACAATTAATTTTCAAATGGCATTATTAGTGAAGAACACTGTAACCAATACAAAAAAATAAAATAATACATTGCTAATTTATTATTTGTGTAATTATTGAAATGATACATTCAAGTTTTGATATAAATTAGTGTATCTAAAGCCAGTATTATCTACTGTGTAAAACTAGCTCTTAGTTTTGAAGTTAAATTTTTATCCCTAGGAAGTAAAAATAATCAAAATATTATCTGTAGATGTATCGTTACCCCAAAATAAGTGTAATCACTTATCATTGCAAATATGCACTCATAAAAGATTACTAAAAATAGTAAAAGTTAATTATGAAGCCAGCATAAATGAGATTATCTGTCATTAAACTTTTCACAGCAAATAATAAGCATTATATTAGGGTAGTGTTAACAAATATGCCTGAATACACTGCACCAGGAATTTTAATGGACACTGTAAAATTTAATGCCACTTCCTTCACATTACTTGCTGTCCAATGTCACACCAATCAATAAAGGAACTATTAAGTAAACATTTAAATTAATGAAATTTAAAATGGATAAAAGTTTTCAACATAAAAGTCATGATGTAGAAAATGCTTCCTTGACTGGTTGACACATTTTAATTAAAAACACAAAATGGGAAGTAATATATGTCATTAAAAGAAACTATGAACTCTTCAGTGAATGTCAATGGAAATAATAAAAGGCAAAATTGCTCTAATGGTATATATCAGTAAGTATTGGAGCAAATTCTTTTATTGACCTTGTGCGTACTGTGCCCATGTTCACGCAGGCACCCATTCTATGCATGTATGTTTTTTTATAGAATGAAAGTCATTTCCTTCATGTGAAGACTAGAAAACAGAATACAGCGAGCAACTCATCACATGCCTTCCATTCATTAATCACTCCAGTAGTTACCATTGTTCTGACTTGTAACACTATAAATTAACTGCTTGCTTTTAAAGCTCTCTAGTCAATCATACATTACACACAATTGTGCTTGGCTTCTTTTACTTAACAATATATTTGTAAAGTTCATTCCCCAGAACAAAAACATTCAGGTTGTTGTTTTGCATTGTCCTGTAGTATTCCATAAAACTCTACTGCAACACTCGAATATATTTTCCTAATGATGAACATGTGTGTGTCCCTCATTTAGAGCAATTAACAAAACCACTGTATTAGCATATATTTTAGAGAATGTGCACATTCAATTACACTTCATATATAACTAGGAAAAAAGTTGCTGGATTTTTTATATTGGCTCAATGTTAAAAATAATGTTGTTAGCAATGGATTGATAAATGAACCAAAAATATGCTAAGACAAAATACCAGTCCCATACGAACAATATACTCAGTGTACCATATTGATGTTCAGTTTTCTTCAACCAGGTAAGAAAGGTTTAAGCAAATATGGAGGGTAAGGGTTAGGTCACATGACCACGCTACTCTATCAGGGAAAGCTTATCACTGTTGGGGCCGTTGATACATTGAGCAGTGCAGCTTCTATTAGTAAGATATCTCCCTCTGATCTGCACAAAGAATTTGAAGTATCTATCTGCTGGTCTCTTACATCAGTCTGTAAAATAAATTTAGTTTTCTTTGTGAGAGACGCAAGAATGCTCTACAAATGATGATCAGTAACAATACATTTGGGTCAGCCTTAATGTTTATTTTCAGCAGCCAAGAATCTAAGCATTAGTAGTGTTCAGTATAATCCCAAAGGTTCTTTCAAAATCAAACATTCTGTGAACATCACTCACTTTTAGGGTGAAAACATGCTTTGCGTTTTTCTACTTTCCTCAAAAGCAGTATGTTCAAAAGCAAGCTCTACATAAACATATTTAAAAAGTTCCTTAAGAACAATGCATTTAAAATTCAACAAGGTAGATTGAAAATACTCTCTAAGCCAGTTTATTTGAAGGAAGCAGATAAAGCATTTTTTAGAACTTCAAATACAAATCACAAATTCATAACATATCCCTATAATGAATATCTCATCCATATTCTGTTTCACCCATATTGCCTTGGTTTTCCATTCCAGACAACTGATATATTACTTGGTCTCCACTTAAAAGTTTACTATCCTTTCTTAATAACTAAAAAGTGAGAAATTATTATTCTATATCTGTATTCTGTGTAATTTCCCTAACAGTTTCATTATCTAAAATTCGATGGACCCGAAGATTTATCTTTTACAGCAATCACAGAAGTGTTTCATAAAAAGTTTATCCAGACTGGGAGTAGGGGCACATGCCTGTAATCACAGAATTTGAGAAGCTGAGGTAGGAGGACTACGACAAGTCTGAGGCCACTGTAGGTTACATAGTGAGTTCAAGGACAGCCTGAGCTACATAGCAACTTTTTCTCAAAAAAAAGTTTACCTAAAAGTCTTGCAATTTGTGCAGAATCTGAAAGGATGTATCATTATGTTCAAGGTCTTTCTGATCTTCAAAGAACGTTTTTGAATAGTGAATTACATAATTTGGTAATTTTAATTCAAGTGCTAATCTAGCTCATAACAGTAACACTTTTGAGGATATACCCATTAAGATTCTTACTGAATTGAGTTTTCTATCACTTCTTGATGCTGCATCTCCTAAAATTCATTTGCCTAATTTGGATTTTCAATTTATTTTAGAATAAATAGTTTTTTTCTGATGAGTTAAGAGCAATCAAATCTTCAACATTTTAAAAATATTCCTTTGGGTACTGTATATCTGGGGGATACTGTTTGATTTCCTATGATAACATTTACTTTATAGTGAATATTGAACATAAATTCTTCAATGTTATTCTTAAGCTTTATGCCCCTAACATGAACTGCAGATTTTTCAAAATTTTGTTGAACCTTTGTTTCTAATATTTGATAGTCATTGTCTGAAGAATTATAATAACTCTTGTCCTAGAAATAGATAATTGACTAGTAGAAGAGCATAGTACTGATGCACAAAATATACAGAATGAGTCCATAATTAAATAACTTGCCAAATATTTCCATAAAATATTCTATGAGATATCAAAATAGCTTTAATATTAAAACTATACTTTCCATATCTTGACATTTCTAGAAAACAATGTGGAATGTTTTTTCACAAGAATTACATTTTTCTCTGTTCCCTGCTGAGAATCACATAGCACTTTTATCCTTTAATCTTTTACATATAAGAAATTTAGATATGGGGACTAGCGAGATAGCTCAGCAGTCTAAAGCACCCGCGTAGGCAAGCTTAGGCAGGTGCAGGGGACCGCAGTTCCTTCCCCAGCACCACATACAGCTCCAGCTCCATCCTCAGGTTGGGATGACTTGGCCAAAAAAAAAAAAAAAAAAAAAAAAGTTATTTAGATATGGATGTTAAATGGATCTATATTTTGTGATGAAATTATTCCAGGGGGAGATTTTGGAACATAGTCACCTATATCTGGAAAGGGAAGTTTTGCCTTTCTTTCTTTCTTTTTTTTTAATGTTGCTAAGGATTGAATGCTAACCCTCACACATGCTAATCATTCATTCTAAGAATAGCTAAATTTATATGTTTTTAATTATCCAGTTGAATTGTCACAGTTCTTATATTAGTTTTCTAATAATTTTATTTATTTTTATTCAAATTCTGTTTTTCAACTTCTATTTTTCCTACTTTCAGTGTTCTATTTTTATTCTCTATTATGTTCTTTAAGGTTATAATCTAGGTTTAAATTCCATGTTTTCTATTAGTCCAATTTTGAATTATGTTAGCTTCCAAATAAATACCTAGATTTGACTCAGAAATTTGAGATTTCACTTTCATCAGACATATGACCTGCATAATATAAATCTATTTGAAATAGATTTGTCATAATTATTATACATGTTGGTGCACACTCCTGTGGTCATGTCCATTATTCTCAACATTGTCTGTCTTTGAATTCTGCTCTGAAACTTGTTGCATTTCTAATGTTCATCTTCATTAATTTTATCCTGAATCTACACATAGGGTGTTTCAAGATTTATTTTTATTCAATTAAAATAAGTTAATGAATATGAACATTTTTAAGGTTGTACTATCCGTGAGAAGATAAAATAAGCATCAAATGAAATAACTTATATAAATTCCATAACCTAGTCAGTCGACACACTAAAATGGATTTATCCTGCTTAGATAGAGGAGAAAGAAGCTGTTTCCCAATCTCTTCCTAAAAGGATTAAAAAAAAAAAAAAAAAAAAAAAAAAAAAAAAAAAAAACACTTTCACTTTTTGAAGATGTGATTAGGAAAAAAAAAAATCCTAGTTTTCATTCTAATCTTCAGAACCATAAATACACCTTCCCAAGGGTAAGAAAAAGCCTGGCACATTGTACTTGTAGAGCTAGAGGTGGCTTCCAGGTCTGGGCCTCATTTTTTGTTGAAATGGAAACATTTGCCTGTGGAATTAGGGAAATCTCCTGAGTGCTGTCCCTGTCTATGCGGTTGTAAATTAACTTCCCAAGACCTGATCTTCAGAATTTAATTATATTTTGGGTGAGTTTTACCTACATTTGTACTATAAAGTATCTGCCTCATATTAGGAAACTACTCATTCTTTTTTCTTGACGATCTATTTTTTTTCCATTTTCATCATGATGACAAATAATTTTTGTCAATTCTACCTAAATTCTGTCTGTATACATTGCTTATAGCTACCAGACTATTTAAACAGCTTAGTCTCATAGTTGCATGTAGATCTTTTTCTTTGTGAAAATGAAGATTTCTGTCCTACTGGTACTGCAAAATCTGTGTTGCTCACAGGTATTGTGGGCATGCATTTTTAGGGGCTGTTGGAAAAATCTATTAATTAGCCTTCGATCTGAGGAGGTGCCATTACTTCAGTAGCATTGTAGATTTCTTAAATTGACAATAACTTTCCATTCCATTAGGCTGTATTAGTGGCCAAATAGAGAGTGACATAGGAGTATTGTTTGCTTAATGAGGTGTCTTATATTTCTTATACTTCCTCCTATACTAACGAATACTTACAGTTTAGTCTGGTGTTCGATATATCAATATTTCATTTAATTTAATCTGTTTTACATGCTCTGCTAAATTTTACATATTCTTAGTAGTTTTAAACATTTTTCGTCAAATAGTTTATAATGTATTTATAAATTAGAGTATTTACAACTTTGTTTCTTTAAAGATTATTTAAGGCTGTCTATTTTTCTTTTTCCTGGTTAGACTTAAGGTTTCTTTAGAAAACTTTATTTCATTCTGAAAAACTCTTTTGCTCTAGAATTCTTGTTATTTCTGAGCCCGTATCTCTCAAACACATTAATGTTTGACTTTCTTCTTTATGATATTTATACTTTTATATGTCTGTTGTGGTTATTTATAGACAATTGTTCTCTGACTTGAGCAAATCTGGAACTCTTGCCTCTGCAGCTGCCAGGTTTCCTAAAGTGAGGGTCTCCATGATTTCCACCCATGGTGATTTCTACAAGGCTAGAATGCAATGTATTTTACCATTTCTCTGCATTTTTGTTTGGTGATGGTCATAGTTTGATTTTATTTTGATTTAGTATTGGCTTGCAATTTATTACAAGGTTACAGGCATGCACCACCACGCCCAGACTCTGTGGCTTGCTCAGCTCACCCCGGGGGCAGGGCTTGCAAGGTATGTGGTTGGCTAAGCTGGTGCATTGGCCTGCTGAGCTATGTCACCAGCCCTATATTTTAAATAGTTAAGTAGGAGTCATAACTGTTCTGATTTTCCTGACATTTTATGATAACTTCCTCACATTTTGTATGTCTACTTAATAAATGTTATGTTCTTATGATGTGTCTTGGGGATTTAATTGGAACATTTTCATCAGATTACTTTTCTAGCTGAAAAACACCATTTCCATCATGTGTTCTCCAGGTAGAAAATTCATAGAACTAGGATCAAGTGGATTATCATTTGATTTGCAATTTCTTATATTTTAGTTACACCGTATGCTCTGCTATTCTGTCCATCAACATTGTGTTGATTTCCAGGTTTAGAGTTAAGACACCAAAAGGTAAACAGTACCAATAAATGCTACTAGTGACAAGCAGACATTTGTTTAGTGCAACATTTATGTTCATTTTAATTTGATAATCCAAGGGAGTAAGCCGAGGGAGATGAAGGGTATTAGAGAAGCTCTCATATCAGGAATGGTTAGGATCACAGCCCTTTGTGAATTGCAGTAGGCACGAATCAGTTCCTAGGACTAGAAAAGGAGTTTTTTCCTAGTCTGAAAAGGACATTAGAACTGTTTTGCTGCTAGTATGTTACCACACGCAGAATCTGCTTATCTGCAGTAGACAAAAAGAAACCTTGATGTTCAGAGCTCAGTGGCCCTGTGACTAGGCAAGCCATAATATTAAAACTTTCATTAAGGAACAAGGGGATTCAGGAGTAGGCAACCATGCATAAATTTTTATTATTGTTTTCTTCCAAATGCAACTATCTTGCTTATGTTACACATTTTTAGGTAAAAACTTGTTCTCCATCCTTTGAACCCAAAAAACAACATGTTCCAAGACAAGTTTTGAATAAATATGTTTATCACCTTTCTGGAGGAAAACAAGTGTGTTTGCACATTGACAAAGTAAGGTGAAAACATTACCAAACAAGTTTATATTTTAGGGTACAAGAAAAACATCTCCTATCCATATTCATGAAAATTATACACAGTACACATGGAAAATAAAATAAATGTGACATGTTTCTCTCAGGGATCATACCATCTATACCAACAAACTCCTATTTTAGGGATTCAATTTTTCCATTTCAAAACCAACATATTATACTTGATTTACACTTCATAAGTTTTGGTGGTATTAAAAATTTTGATTCTCAGTAAAATTTTTAATCTTTTAGTGCAGTTAATTTAAGAAATGTTCCGATGTTTTTCCCATTTTTTTGTTTTTGTCTGTTTTGTTCATTGTTTTGATAAAGTGCATAAAATTCCTTTTCTGTAATTCAATTGTTATAAGCCCTTCCAATTACTCAAAAGATGTATTTGTAAAAGGTCTGATGATTTCTTTTTTTTTTTTTTTTATGTATCAGGGATCCAACTCAGGACCTTGCACCAGGTGTTCACGCTGCTGAGCTGTCTCTCTGGCCCAAAGATCTAATGAATTTGAAGAATTTGGTAGTTTAGCATACTTTTTTGCCTTGGCAAAGTACACACAACAGAATTTACTTTACTGTCATCTGTCTGTCTATCTATATATCTATCTTTTTTTTTTCCCTTATTTGATAGTGCTGGATTTTGAACCCATGCCCTTCACACCAAAGTGCACACTAGGAGCCCTTTGTATTTCTTTATTTTTTTGTCTTTTTTGAGACAGGGTCTCACTATGCAGTTCAGGCTGGCCTTAAGCTCATTTTGTAGCTCAAGCTGGTTTCAAACTCACAACAATCCTCCTGTCTTAGCGTCCTTATTTCTTATTTTGAAACAGGGCTTTGCTAAGTCACTAAGTTGGCTAGGCTGGACTTGCATTTTCTGTCTCCTGCTCTGTCCTTCTAAAGCACTGAGATTCCGGGCCACCGTGCCCCATTCACCTCCTTCATTTTTCAGCATACACTTCTGCAGCAGCGAGAGCACACAGACTGCATGCAAACATCCGACCACCAGCACCACTGTTCAGCTGGGGAAGTATTTTATCTCAGCTGAAACTCTAACATCGATAATATTGGATATGTTATAATATTACTCTGAACACTAAATGAATAAGAAATTTTGCCAAATACCTCCTACGCATTGTCATATTTACTGTACATGGTGACATACATAATATTACTACTAATGTTAGAGTTTCATTCTTTCAAGGTAAGATGACATGATTAAAGAGGTGGCAAAACAGAAAACAAATGATGAGATACTTCTTCAAACTCAAGTACACAGCCACATGCATTAAAAGCACACACAATGCAAAGTAAAAGCGATTTCTACAATTAAACAGAAAAATAAACTAAAAATAGAACACCACAACACAAAGCACAAGCCAGGCCTACTGAGCATATATATGTCAAATCTAGATTTTTTAAAATACATTTTTAAAATCTTTTATTTGTTTGCTACAGGATCTCACTACACATGTCAGACTCGTAGTGATCCTCCTCTCAGCCTCCCCAGTGCGGGGACTGCAGGTGTGCAACACCACTCCTGGTCTTGGTGGCCAGCACAGCACCTGGCACCTGGGATTGAATCCAGGTCCTGGTGCTTGCTAGGCAGGCACTTAGGCAGCTGAGCTTCCTCCCAAGCCCCTCAGATTTAAATTTAATCTTGTGTCTGTCTGATTGAAAACGGATTTTTTTTAAACTCATGTATTCTACTTTTATAGTATTTTGTAGCTTCTTTAAGTAAATTGCAAAAAAATGTACATAGTGAAAATTTATGCCATGTAAAGATGATACATTACTAATAAATAACTGAAAAATACAAATGTTTTGCAAAAGGAGAAGGTGAAGAATCTCTGGGTGGTAACTTAATGAAAATTTTGATTAGATGTGTGTCTATAGAAAAATAAATGTTCCAAGGTCTAATATTCTGCATCTATTAAGGTAGGAAATCACTTGTACTATTCACCATATATATCTTACAGGAGAGTAAAATTAAGTGATCAATAGGATCATATTTATTTAAAGAGACACTACCTAAAAAGATTGATACTAGTTGATTACTTAATTATATGATTGTTGCACTTGTGCTACATTATGTTACCAACCCAAGCAAGTAATTTAAAGGTTTAATTTTTTTAAATTAGTGAAATGTGTTTCAGATTTGTTTGTATTCTCAAGTACAGAGGGCCATGTTTATTAAGAAATTAAAATCATACATAAAAATATTAAAAGAAGATATGGACAATGTGAAAGCTGCAAAAGTGTGAATGCCAATAATTACATAATATAGAAATTCAAACTCAGTGATACTAGCAGACACCTGACACCTCAAGATTTCTCATCTTAAACTCCTAATCATTTATTTTTTAATGATTATCTTGTGTCAAATACTTGAAACTAGTGCATACTCTATTATTTAGTTGCACGTTATAGTTGATAACAAAACACAGGTTATTTTATCATATTTATTTTATTTGGTACTTATTTTCTTTTTTTAAGGTTTATTTATTTTTGTATTACTTTTGTTGAGAAACAAACAGCAATGAGACAGTTTCAAGACAGGTTAGTAGGACAATTACAATAATTAATACAATATATATTGTTGTCTTCATGGTAGTTATTCATAGCACAAGATACAGATGTGATATACTGTCCAAACACTATTAGCACAAATCTTTCTTCTCATTGAATTAAGAGAATGTAGCTGTATATCTATACAAAATGGTCCTTCATTTATAACCCCATTTTTTGTTCAGTTTTGTTAGAGATGGGTATTCTGTTGACATTTAAGTATTGTAGGTGTGTGAATTCAGCAAAATAATCCAATATACTCCAATAGTCCATAATAGTAGTAGATTATTCACATGACTGGCAAGGTCAGAAGTTGTTGACTTGAGCCTTTTATAGCTCAGCACATTAATATAGCTTTACTTTTTATATCTCATTTTTATGCTTTTCTGCTGGATGATTAAGACCAAGATAAAGCAAGACCTACATAACAAGAAATATAACTTTTGTATCTGACAAGGTCAGTCAGATCTCCTCAGGATTTACCCTAAAGCCCTGTATTGCAGTTTGTAGATCCTTTGTCAGTGTCAGCCATGTGGATGAGTCATGGCCATTGCTTGGCCAATCTGTTCTCTGTGAAAGCCTAAGAGAATGTTTTCTCTTGATGTGACTCTCCTTAGGTATACTCTACATCATTGATCACATTGCTCTGAGGCCCCATAATCTCCTTGATCAAAAAGTTTGGGACACCACTGAGTTACAGGATGTTATAGTTACAGGATCGCTCTGTCCTGAGTCTTCACTGATCTTGAAAGGCTAGAGTCAAAATGTTATCTGACCTTGCAGCCCTTCTTTTTCTCTAATTTTTGGTCTGCAAACTTAAGTTGTTAACCCTCCAGAAGAAAAACTTAATGATATCATTACCCTATAATATAGGCCGTTGAGTTTAACCTCACTATCTGTCTGAATATCAAATATCTTAGACATAACATGGAACACATATTTTCCATCAAGTATTGATATGTTAAACTTTAGATACCTACAGAATGTGAAGAAAAAAAATAAAAAAATTTTGAAAATTAAAAAAATAAGAATAAGCAATTGCATATTTTTACACAGAAATTTAGAAATCTAACTATATACAGTGTTGTAGCAGGACAATCCTATGACATTTTTTTCTTGTCTTTTGTTTTTAATTACCCTTTTTTTAACCATTTACTCGACAGTATAGTAGTAATTGATATGACATTAGAAGCAGTATGTATTTAGAAGATCAGAATTACAGGCATTCCAAGCATAGCCTTAGTGTTACACACTGCTATCTTCAGTGTAGTTGCTTAGTTCACAGGTATCAGCATACATAGTTAGTCAGACTGAGAATCCTACCAATTAACTGCTAGTTTCAAAAACCTGATGGAGATTCTCAGGATTCTTGCCTTAATGATTTTGTGCATATATATGTATGGTTTTATACCTGTCATATTTCCTAGCTTTTCTTCTTGCCCTCTCTTTGTTATTTAATTCTTAAGTTCTCATTTTCCTTTAATTGTATTTTAACTTTCTATTTTTATTTCTTCTTTTGAGTTCTTACACTAGGGAGGCCATATAATATTTACACATGTGGGTCTGGTTTATCTAACTTCTGAGTATGTCTTCCCAGTGGCATCCACTTATATATGAAATCTTTGACTGTATCATTCTTTATAGATGAGTAGTATATCTTTTTCATGCTGCTACTTATTTTCTTGATGTCATTAAAATGATGTTTCAATTTAGCCTGATTTCAATGAGAAAATGAATTCATAATTATGTTTAATATTATTAATGACCATTTGTTTCCTTACATAGATTGATCAAAAACTGGTTTGTTTATGTTTTTAAAAATACACATGTTTGTTACTGTAAAAGATACATTGTCATTACCTTCTCAAAGTACTCTTCATTTCAACCATACTTATCATTCTTACTACTTGGAGAATACTGCTCTCTAGTAAAATCCAGTGGAGAGGTAGGCTTATAAAACTTTGCATTATATCCCTGTACACCTTATTGACAAGATCTTGCACTATGGGACTTCTGGCTTTTCTCAAAGTCAAAATAATCAACAAAGGTAGAAGTTTTGAAACAGTTCAAGACATCAAGCCAGCCATAACAGCGCAACAGCACATCCATCCATCATGAAAGACGCCTTCCAAAAGTGCTTTCAAAGGTGGCAAGAATGGTGGGATAACTTCTTGAAGTGAGACAGAGTATTAGGAGGTGGGAATAATAGCTATATGTCTTCTACTGTAATACTTTTTAGTTTAAACATCCAATGAGCTTTGTCCTCACACCTTATGTATCATATTTGTATCTAGATAACTTAGTTTATAAGAACAACTTAATCTCAGATGAAAGAAACAAGATTGAGATTAACTTTAAATCCAATTGTCTTCATTTATGCGTTGTTTTCTGTCTTGAAAATAAGGTAATATTTACCTCTACTTTCTTCCCAGAAATAGGAAGATAATAACAAAATGCATATTTTTAACATTAAAAAATTTGTTACAATCACAGTCCAATTTCCCATCAATTTTTATTAATTTTATTGAAAAACAAATAGCAATGACACAGTTTCAAAACAAGTTAGTAGGACAGCTGCAATAATTAATATTGTAGTGGCTGTCTTTGTAGTGGCTATTCATAGCACAAGATGCAGACATGATATTCTGTCCAAACACTACTAGTACAAATCTTTCTTCTCATTGAAAGTCACTGTATGTCTACCCTAACTATTTTGTATATACAGATATGAAATGGTCCTTCATTTATATTCTCAATAAAATGGATATTTGAAGGGTAATTTCCTATCACTTCTGATATGAATGAAGACTAAAAATTTTGTTTCTTTTGTCTTCTTTTCTGGTACCAGGAATTGAACTGATAATCTTGTGCTCGCCGGGCAGACACATACTCGTGAGTTATATCCCAGGTGCCAAGATTCGTATTTTATGTGGTTTTCCCACGTGGAACCAAGTCAGTAGTGGAATGAGACTAAAATAAGCAGACCAGAGTGATGGCATGCACCTGTATCCCAACACTGGGGAGGCTGAAAACAGGAGGATCACTATAAGTCTGAGTTATATACCTTGCACCAAATACATTTAAAAAAAATAAAAGAGTAAAAATAAACATTTGTGTTTTGATTAATATTTACATGAAATGCCTCTCTGATTATATTGATAAGAGAATATAATTTATTGATAAATTATTTGGATCAAATAAATTTTCAAAATTGTCTCTATTTCTCTACTTGTTAGGGTACCTGGGAAGTGAAATCTCTTTTGCACATTTTTATCAGCAAAGACCATAATGTGTGGAGAATTTCAGAAGGCTAAATATTGGGGCTGGTATTTAAATGTATAAACAGACTGACTCACAGCTAACATTTGGCATTGCATAATATAGGACAATTTTTAAAAAATACCTTATAGATCAGTATTTCTCTTCCTAGTTACAAATAAGAGATATGCATGATAAAAATGAATGTCTAGCCGGGCGTGGTGGCGCACGCCTGTAATCCCAGCACTCGGGAGGCTGAGGCAGGAGGATTGGTATGAGTTCGAGACCAGCCTGAGCTACAAAGTGAGCTTAAGGCCAGCCTGAACTGCATAGTGAGACCCTGTCTCAAAAAGACAAAAAAAAAAAAAAAAAATGAATGTCTATTATAGATAATATTGGAACACAGAATAAAAATCACAAAACAGATTAGCAATCGTTGACAAGTGAATGCTATAGAAATATACAGGGCAAGCAGTTAAATGAGGAACAGCCTCATTTTCTGCCATCTCAGGACTCAGCAGAAATGGAATGGTAAATTTGGTAGACTCGCACCAAGTATTCATCCGGGTCTAAGTTTTCATATGAGCCATTAATTTCCACCTCCTCTTTTGACAGCTTTACCCACACCTGAAGAAGATTCCCAGGCTGCTTTGAGATTCCACTTTTATTACACACACTTCCAATTTTATTTATTTTTTTCACACTCTCAGTTTTAAGATGAACATAATTATTGGTTGACCTGTGTACACTATCTTATATATTCAGAACTGCAACCTCTTTTATATTTACATAAATTGTCTATATACATATCAGTTGAAATTTTTTTCTTAAGTATATATTGCTTATAAAAACATACATAAATCTCAAGGGCACAGTCTTCAAACTGGGCATAAAATACTTGAAAAATTATATGAATATGCTTACCTCAAACTAAGGACTCTGTCATAGAAGAACATGAACTATCTGTCAGAAAAGGGTAAGTTATGTTGTCATAATAAATAAATTGTAAAATGTTTCACTTATTGATTTGCATGTTTAGCATACATCAGCAGGAAGACATTCATCATCATTTTTTCAGATACCCAGAATGATTAAAAAACACACACAATTTCAGATGTTGCTAGTCACTATGCTACAGAAAAGAAAAATAGCCCTAAGAACCAGGCATAAGCAATTTATTGCTTCAGTCTGGAAGTGATAATAATTCAGCCCTTAAATGATTGATCAGAATGTCCCACATGGAGCGGTTAGCAGCAGCTGAGGAGGAAGGAAGGAAAACAGAAGAGGAGAATGCTTGATAATCAGCATTCTGACAGCAGAAGTAGCCTTCCGGAAGCCTGACTCTGGGTGAGCCCACCATCTCCCAGCAGTCCTGCCTGGACGAGGATGCTCGGAGCTGATCTCTGTTTGCCTCACAGAATTCTGACAAACTTGTAAGGGCTTCCTTTCCCTCATGTTCAATTCACCTTCCTCAGTCCCTAAGGAACGTACTGCAACCTAACCTACATCTCAACAGTTGTTTCTGATGCACTCAACCAATGCTAGTTACAAATTGATTCAGACTTTGGGAACACGTACAGTTTGTTTTATGAAAGATTTTCTTCCTTTATAATAACTGTCTGAATCTATATGACTTTTTATTATTTTTCTTTAATAGGAGCAAGAAAATACACATGCCTGCAATACATTTTATAAAAATATACCTAGTTGTATTTTATTTGCTTGAGAGTTGAGAGTAATTTTACAATTTCGTGCACAATTATTTTTTTGAGAGTTGATTCATTTAAAAAAATACTATTTCCTTTTACTTCTTAGTATAGAAACAGGCAAACATGATCTTCATGTCAATTTGTTGGTTTGTGTTTGAATCTATGGACTCGTCCATGTGACAAAAAGCATACAAAAGTATTTTGTCTTCTAGTACCTTTTGATTTTGCCTTTTACAAAGTATCTTTTAATTTTTACCAGCATTTATACCCATCCAGAATAAAGGTTACATTTACCACCCTTCCTTAAACCTACATGTGCATAGTTACTAATTTGGGGACAAAATGGTACATGGGAAAGTGATATCGTAACTTCAAGGACACACAGTGAAGACCACACATCCTTTATCTTTATCCACTTCTATTCAGGCTCTTAAATTACATAATAAGGATTAGTGTCTGCTCACTATGGACAAATACCTTAATCTAGGAGCCATAGAGGGAAACCTAACAATCACTTGATTCCAGTCAATCCCAAACAACCAACACAGGATCCATCCAATTCCCAGATTTGTCCTTGTACAGCAAAGAAAATGATTTTATAGCTCTTATTAATTTAGGTTTACTCTTTTTTTTTTTTTTTTTTTTTTTTTTTTGTCCTTTTGAGACAGGGTCTCACTGTGCACTTCAGACTGGCCTTAAGCTCACTTTGTAGCTCAGGCTGGTCTCGAACTCACAACAATCCTCCTGCCCAAGTGCTGGGATTACAGGCCTGCGCCACCACACCCAGCTAGATTTACTCTTATACACAGACTTTTTTAAACTGATACAATTTATCAATTGTATGTTTTGTGTGAAGTTGTCATTAATTTGTGAAATTATTTCAACCAAACAATGAACATATTTATAGATGACATGATGGTTTAAATTTGAGATATTTCATTCAGTCAATATGAGTTCTGATTCTAGCACCTTCTAACTTTGTGGCTTTAGAAAAGTTACTAAGATCTTCAATGCCTCAAGCTGGGGAGATAGCTCAGTAGAATAAGCGCTTGCTTGGCAAGCACAGGGTCCTGAGTTTAATCCCCAGTACCAAAAAAAAAAAAAAAAAAAAGAAAGATCTTCAACGCCTCAATTTCTCAGCTTATAAATTTTCCTTTAGTGCTAGAAGCTGCCTCAATTTTTTTTTTTAGAACTTTATTTTTTATTTATTTATTTATTTTATTTTTTTGGTGTAACTAGGGATTGAACTCAGGCCCTTGTGCTTGCCAGGCAAGCACTTATTCTACTGAGCTGTCTCCCTGGCCCCAGATGCCTCAATTTTGTTGTATGTGGTAATATATTAATGTAACAGTGTTTATTAAAAGCTTTTTAGTTATTATTGATCTTTTCTTCTATATTTATATAAAAATAAACTGTATTATAAATAAATAATGGCATACTTTTATAATAGGCAGAAGACTGACAGAGGTGCACTAATCTATTCAAAGGTGTAACTATTCTTTTGTTGGTTTTTGATGGGGATAGAACTCAGGACCTTACATTTGCCAGGCAGGTGTTTATGCCACTGAGCTGTATCCCCAGCATTAGGACATTTTTTGCCAGAACATTTAAATAATGTGTTAAAATAATACATATGCCTAATATACAGCTTATAGTCTACTACTTTTTAAAGTCCATTACTTTTTAAAACTGTCTCCTTTCTAGTAATGGTAAGTATAGGTATATATTTTTATTTTATTCTATTTACAGAAGTATTTGCTAGTGATGGGAAAGTGCTTTGAAAACTTATATTCCAATATCTTTAAGAACCTAAAAGAAATAGAAAAATGTGTACATACATAAATTCATAACTAAATCATGAAGATATAAAATATCTGAATAGACCAATTAAAGACAATGAAATACAGGCAAATACTTACCAAATAAGAAAAATCCAAGACCTGATGGATTCATGACAGAATTTCATCCAAATTTCAGGGATACCAGTACTCTGCCAACTCTTTTATGATATTGAGAGGACTGAAACACAGCCAAACTCATTTATAGACTTTATCATCATCCTGATACCAAAATTGAACAAGGATGTAACAAAAAAATAATATGAACATAATTGAAAAAACGTCCTCAGCAAGATACTAATACATAGAATGCAATAATTATTAAGAACATCATACACCATGACCAAGTTGGTCTTATCCTTGGGAATGCAAGGATGGTTTAATGCACAAAATCAGCAAATTTAATATATCACAAAAACAGAAGGTAAAAACAAAATTCACATAATCATCTCAATAGACACAAAAGGTCCTTGACAAAAGTCAATATTGATACATGATGAGAGTAATGACAGAACTACGTACAAAAGGGCCAAATTTCAAACCGATAAAAGTCACTTGTCTTAGTCATTTTCTTTGTCCCTAAGACCCCATACTCAGCACCCATAACATAAAGGAGGACATGTATGTTTTGGCTCAGAGTTTGCAGAAGAGCATGGTGGAGAAAAGTTGCTCATGGCCAGGCAGGGACAGTCAAGGGAGGCTCCAGGAAAGGAGGTATATCTTCCTGAGGGAATATCCACAATGGCCCGTCTGTTGTGAAGCTCTGCCTCCAACCTCACAGTCAGCTGCAAACTCATGAGTGCACTAATCCACTAATATATATCACACCCCGCAGATGCAGTCACTTCCAGATGCCCCATCTACAGGTGCAAGAGATATTTGGAGACAGATATGAAGATAAACAGATCAACTATAACACCATCTTCTCTTTCTGGCCTACAAAAGACACCTATATATTCTATTGTATAAAATTCATTTAGGGTGCGCTCACCCGTGGTGCGGCCAGTCTGCGTGGGTGAGTGGGAGGTGGCCGGCCTGTGACTCCGGCCTTACCAGCTGACTGGCTGACCTGTTCAGTACTACGACTCAGAGCCATGAACCGCTTTGGTTCCCGGTTGGTGGGGGCCGTGGCGACCTCGTCACTACCCCTGAAAGCCCGCAGCAATGAGAATCTCAATAAAATCGATATGTCTCTAGACAAAATTATCAAATTGAATCGAAAGGAAGGAAAGAAGCAGAATTTTACCAGATTAAATAGAGGACTCCAATAAAGTAGTGCTCGGCAATTCAGGATGAGAGTACGGTGGGGAATCCAGCAGAATTCTGGTTTTGGTAAAACTAGCCTCAGCCGAAGAGGAAAAATAATGCCTGGGAAGAGACGTTCTTATGGAGTTATCACTGGCCTTGCAACTAGGAAAGCAACTGGGATTCGAAAAGGAGTTAGTCCTATGAATTGTCCACCTCTAAGTGACAAGAATATAGAACTATATTTTCCAGTGTTAAAAAGGAAAGCAAATCTGAGACAAAATGAAGTGCAAAGGAAACCAGCTGCAGTTCTCTAGAGACCTAACCAGTTAAACAGAAAAAATAACATTCCATCTGATTTTACCAGGAGTGGAAATAAATTAAGCCATCAGAAAGACACTTGTCACACAATTTTTCTTTTCCAAAGAGGCTTGAAGGTTCAGGCCCAGTTGAACACAGAGCAACTGCTGGATGATGTAGTCTCAAGGAGAACTCGTCAGTGGCGTACTTCCACCACAAAAGGAGGAATTTTGACTGTGTCCATTGACAATCCTGGAGCTGTGCAATGCCCAGTAACTCAGAAACCACGATTAGCTCATACTGCCGTACCCTTATCTTGACAAAACGAGAACAGTCTGATGTAAAGAAAGTTCCTAAAGGTTTTTCTTTACAATTTGACATAAATAGTGTTGAAAAACAGACAGGGATGACTCTGAATGGACGGTTTGGAATCCTGAAGGAACAAAGAGCCACTCTCACATACACAGCAAAGGAGGAAGCCGCTTTGTCACTATGGGATACAGCCCATGTCAAAAGAACTTTTGAGTGATGATTCTGTTTGAAAACTTGAGTTGCTTGAAGAATTCATCACAGAAATTCAAGAAACTTTACCTTAAAATATTCAGAAAGCTAAATAACTCATATTTTTGAAGTTTTTTTTTTTTTTTTTAATGTATAAAATAATGCCCTGAAAGGTAACAGGGAATATACCTATCTGTTCTTAAAGATTTCCTGGTTGGCCCAGACAGAACAATTTTCTGTTGATTTCCTTGGTTCTTCATGCAGCAGATGGAATACAGAAAGAGAGCAATTACTTTTATGATAGTAATATTTAGGATCTTATCACCTCTGCCCATTTCTTAGACTTGGCCATGGTAAAACTTTGTCCTCTATACTATGAATAGATACCTTTGTTGTTGTCACCCATTAAGTACAGTTGCCTTTTTTTCATTAGACATAATTTTAGAAACTGTACGAGAATTCTAGTTTTGGCTTTTAAGATTTATGAAACTATCTGGAACGTGGTTCATTTTTCAGGTGGCATTAAGTTAGACCCATAGAGTTGAGTGCTGAACTTTTAATACAAAATGTGGTTCCTGGCATTAGTCTTGGTTTAAAATATTGGTGTCTGAAGGCTGTAAATGCATGCTTACAGAATTATGGGATAAGACCCTGGACCTTCTCCAGTGTAAAAAGTTGACAGTTTGTATTGAGTAATGAAGAAAGCTTGCAAAGAGGGAGCAAGTTGAAGGATCAGAAATGTAGGTGAAAAGTTTCCACACCCAGGTCATAGGTACACCCTGGATATAGTGTAGTCTTGAGTCTGGTGTCTTCAGATTCTTCTGCAATTGATTATTAGAATTTTAGTTTTAAATATGCATTGAGTCCCTTTGATATTTTGATAGTAAAATTAATAGCCTTATAGTCCTACATTGTAATCTTTGTCATATACCTTCTACTCAGATGTTTTTGTATGATATAAAATTCGAGCATTTCGGGGGAGAAAGCTTTTCCTGTACCTGGAGATATAGGGAGGAATTAGTCTATTGTACCAAGATAGTGCTAAGAGTCTTCAGAACCTATGTACTACAAATTACAGTAAAATGCCAAAATACAGCATAATATTCCATTTGAAAAAAAAAATCATTTAGTCCATTTCTAAAAGTTGCCAAGTCCTAACAGTTCAAAAATTATAGAAAAGTCCTAGTCCAAAGTCTCCTCTGAGACTAAAGGCAAATTCTTAATTATAAATTCCTAGGGGGCTGGGGAGATGGCTCGGTGGAATAAGCACTTCCCTGGCAAGAGCAGGGGTCTGAGTTCAATCCCCAGTTCCACAAAAAAAAAAAAAGGAAAAAATTATAAAGTCCTATAAAACTTCAAAGAAAAAGAAAAAGAACTTCAAAGAAAATTAAATACTGCAGCATAAAATGGCACAGAACAAACATCCCCACTGAAAAGAGAGGAACAGAGTGTTTATCAAAAGGATAAAAAACAATCAGATTAAAGCAAAACTGAGTCTAGCAGGACAAATATTAAATCTCATAGGTCCAGGTCTAGCACCTGGGCCAAATTGTGGTGAAGAGATGTGGACTCTGGAAGGCTCAGGCAGGACAGCTAGTAGGCACACCTCCCATGGCTTCATTTGCACTGACTTTGCTCACTCCTTGTGTATTCCACACTCCTGGCTTCCCTACTTTTCTGGGATCTCCATTGTACTTTCATAGCTTCATTCTCTTGCATCATCCTCTCAGGAGCACACTTCCTGGCAGCCAAGGCCTTCTAGAATACAGGCAAAAGTCTTCTGGACCTCACCACCTTTGCATTCTGAATGCGTACAAGATGAGTACCAGGAGGCCAAGGTGTGCTGCCAGCTTCCTCTCTAGCTAGGTTTCCTTGTCACAAATACAGAGCTCTGTAACTGCCTGGATGGCTGCACGCAGTGAATGGAATCTCGGGGAACAAATTCACTAAGCTTCTCAAGCTTAAGGCCCTAAGGCTCTCTTCTCACTGCAAAGTCTTTCACCTTTGCAGTTCTGAGCCTTCAAAAGGTGGAATCTTGCTGGCTTTTCATATGCTCTTGAGCTGTTTTTCATATTGTCCTGATGCAAAGTACCTGCCTTTTTTTAAACTGTTAATCTTGTTAGCAACCAACTTTTCCTCTACTCCAAGCTTTTGTTCTAGCCAAAGCCAAAAGTTTTTAAATCACTTAGCTGTACTGTTTGTTCTTGATTTTCAGTACAAAGCTAGCTGAAAGCACCCAATGCCAAAAAAGGCATATCGTAAATGTTGGACTGCCTTGACATTTCCTCCTCTAGATTATTTAGATTAGACTAATTAGTCTCAGTTTCCCACAAGCAAAGTATAGGGGAAGCTGCCAGAGCATAGAACTCATGACCGAGAGTTCCACTAACAGTGTAATCTTTGTTCTCACTGAAAGCCCCTGCTACTGATATTTTCCATCTCCCCACCCCCACAGCAAACTTGACTGATACAGCTCTTAGGCTACCTCTCCAGGCAGCATCTCCAAATCTTCCCACACTCTCTTCCCAAGAACCAGTTCTAAAAGCTTCTGAACCACATGCTCAGATAGCATCAAAGCAATGAACACATGTATTTGGTGCCAAAATTTGCCTTACATTCTTCACCACTGAGACAGACTAACTGACGCAATTTAAATACAATTAAACACAGTTCCTGCAATTTAAATAATGAAAGGTTTATTTTGGTTTTGTGGGCAGTGGTTTCAAATCACTGTGGGCTTTCTCTAAGATAGTGATGCAGGGAAGTAAAACTAACAACCTGACCTTGATGAGTTCATGTTCTCTAAAACTGAAGAATGAATTTTAGGAACAAATGGAGGTTGAGGAAAAACCTTTATTGAATAGAAAAGCTTCTGTCGGAGAGGGACAGAAAGGGGACTCAAGTGGGTCGCCCTACAAGCTGTCTCTTTCCAGGTATTTTTATAGGGCTAAAGGTAGAGAAGGGGTCTCGCTTAGGCGGATGTGGGGTGGACAAAACTACGGTCAACCAATGGGATTACAAGCACCGTTGTTCAGGTAAAGTTGATTAGGCCCAGGACCAAATGGGGAAGGGAGTCACATAGTAAATGGTCATGAATATGGGACAGGGTCTCTTCCCCTTGGGGGTTGGGCTAGTGACTCACTTGGGTCTGTTTAGGTGATCACTACCTGTTTAGAATATCAATCCCTGGTGTTACTCTTTTAGCATTTGTTTGGCCTTTAGGTCTGGTTCACAGCAGGAGCATCTGTCCCTCCAATAGTTGTCTTTGTCTCCTGTGTTATCTTATTCTAGAGCCTGGCCCTGTCTGTCTATAATATTTCTAGCTAACTCAGCTGCCTGCAACAATAGAATGGGATGGCAGAGGACAGCTGCTTACAGCATGGTGAAAAGCAAACAGTGAGTCAAAGGAAGAGCCAAGACAAAAGCTGTAACCTTCCTGAGCCACCCAGCCCTTATCCCACAATACCACACTCACAAATTCATCACTGGACTGACGCATGACACCTGTCACACCTCCATTGATCAGATGCCCCACGTATGAGTGCATGAGGCTTTGGGGGACTTGCCTGTTCTGACCAGGTCCCACCTTCAGTAACAAGTCAGTGTACACCTCACTAATCTAGTCATCTCCCCACAGTTCCACCTATAATGCATTAGTATCACTGGGGACATTTAGATATAAAAGTAACACCATTTTATTACATAGCCATTGCCAACACCACACAGAAAGCATTTCTTCTAAAATCAGGATAAAGACAAGGGTGTCCATGTTCATCCTTCCTTTTTAACATAGTATTGGAAATTTCTGCTGGAGTGACCAGACAAGACAGAGATAGAAATGTATATACCATGAAAAAAACATGTTATAAGTTATGTTTATCTGCAGAGCAAAGGCCTTTTACATAGAAGTTTCAAAAAGCCTCACCAAAAGATTTCTAGAACCAATAAACAAGTTAATCAGCATACAGGGATACAAAAATCAATACACAAATATCAGTAGAATTCATGTAGAGCAACAGTGAACCTTCTGGGAGGAAAGATATTCCCATTCATGGTAGCTTTAAAAAATTTAAATGCCACAGAATAACCTAACCAAAGAAGTGAAAAAACATCTACAGTAAAACATTATTTTAAAAGAGGTTGAAGAGGAGAACAGAAAATGGAATGATACTGAGACAGGAGGATTGCTGCAAATTCAAGACAAGCCTGGCGACTACAGAAGTGGGCACAAATGAGCGCAGGGCCAGCTCGAACTGCATAATGACACCCTGTCTCAAAAATCCAAAAAAGAAAGGGGGAAGAAATTTCCCTGTAGGAGACTCTCTCTCGTCCTCGTCTCAGTCCAAAAAACCAATATTTGTAATCCTAAAGTTATGTTATTGGAATCCCATCAAGTTGATTCCAATCTACCACTTTCCATGCAACCCATGGCAAAAATGAGGACACTAAATTATATTTTTAATCATCGGGGAGTCAAGGGGCTCTAAGTCCTGCCATGACATGGCTTTCCGGAACCAAGAGAGTGACCCAGGGCTTCACCCGGTTTTTATTCAGTGGAGGAGTGGCTTGAGGATGATTGATTGAGAATTGTGGGAAGTAGGTGACTACTGTGAGCTGAGCTAGCTGGGTGGCCTACATTTACCTCTATATGCAGAGAGGATATGCAGAGAGAGTAATCTGCATTATATAGTATTTAATGTTTTGAGAAGTCTAGGGCTTCAGCTTTGATGTGGTCTTTCAAGCCCCAGGAAGTCATAGCCTCTGTCTGAGGCTCCATCTCAGCTGGCAGTGCGGAGCATTAGTTCTACCATCCTGTCTCCACCTGGCTCACATTAAGGAGCAGCAAGCTTACCAGGGAAACACACATGCCACCTTCAAAGACTATCACCAGCACCTCAGCTAGATCAATACACATTGCTTAAGGCCAACTGAAGGATAAACAGAAGTCCTAGCCAGCTCTGTACATAACAGTATGAGGAAATAGGATCAGACTCAGTCAAAATGGAGACGGTCTTTTCTTTTAAGGAGAGCTGCTCAAGGGCCCCCCCCACATTTCCCATTACTGAATAGACAGAACCAATATTGCAAAGGGCTATTAACCGAAATATCTAGGTTTAATATAATCCTGACCAAAATACCAATAGCAATCTTCACAGGACTGGAAAAAAGATTCTAAAATGTTTGTAGAACCAGAAGAGACAATGTACACGTAGCACCACAACGTTTGCTGATTGTACTGTATAATAGTATGGTTTTGTGTTCTGTCATACATTACAGTACTGCTGTAAGCGCAAAGTACTACAAATTAAAGCAAAATAATCAAGTTGGAGCTTCCTTTGGCCATTTCTTTGTTCTGAAATTTATAACATACACACTGTGTACAATTCCTCATTTAGTGACTGATTCACTTACAACTTAGTTGCTGGAATAGGACTTGTTTGTTAAATGAGTAATATGTGTATTAAAAAGCTTCAGTGAAAAAATAAACAGCATGGCCCTCGCATAACAACAGTCACATCTATCAATGGAACAGAAATGAGGATGTAGAAATAATCCAAGTCACATTCAGTCATCTAATAGTCAAAAAAAGAGCCCCCAACCACACAGAAGAACAGCATAGCCACTTGAACAAATAGTGCTGAAAAAGCTGGTTATCCACAAGCAGAAGAATGGATCAAGATCTATATCTATCTTTACCTAAATTTGAATCCAAATGGACCATTAAGATATAACAAGAAAAACTGTGCAAGGGATAGTGGCTCATGGCTGTAATTCTATCACTTAACAGGCTGAAGCAGGAGGATCACTGTGCATTTGAGGCCAGTCTGGGCTACATATTAAGTTGAAGACCAGCCTGCACTACCCAGTGAGACCCTGTCTCAAAAAACACGTACATACATACATGCATACACACATACATACATACATGCATACATATGTAATGTACAGGAAAAAATAGATAACATTCTTGAAGACAAAGCCAAGGCAAAAACTTCATGAACAGAACCACAGCTGTACAAGACATATTACCAAGCATCAATAACATGATTAGATCAAATTAAAAAGCTCTGGGTAGCAAAAGAAACAACCAACAGTGTGAAGAAATACCGAACAGAATAGAAAAATATTTTTACCAGTTATTTCTAGGATAGAAGACTAATATCTAGAATACATAAAGAACACTAAATATTAGATTCTCCAAAACAAAAGACTGAATTACAAAATAACCAATTGAAATGAACGGACATTTCCCAAAGGCAGAAGTACAAATTGCCACTAAATATGTGAGAAAATGTTCCGCATCTTTAGTCATTAGAAAAGTGAAAATCTCCACAATACTGAGAGTGTTTTCTACTTCCCATACAAAACAAAACAAATGCTGATGAACAAGGAGTCTTCTACATTGTTGCGGGGAGTTGAAATTAGTGTAAACTCTATTATAATCAGCCTGGCAATTCCTCAGAAAATTGAAAACAGAGATGGCATGTGCCCAGCTCTCCCTCTTCTGGTTACCTCCCTGAAAATTTTAAAGGCAGCATATTGTACAGGTGTTTACATGGCTATGTTTACATCTGTGCAGCCTATAATAGCTAAATCTTGGAAGTAACCCTGTAAGTCTATCAACAGATAAATGGTGAAAATATGGACACAAAAACGTAAATATTGTATACTTTCTGGTACATAGAAGTCCAACACATAAATAATAGGGATAAATTAAAGACAGATGACAGGAAATAGGATGATAGATTTTTGTGAAGATGGGATGGGGACATGGGCATGAGGGGAGATGGGCAAGGAAGAAAAAGGATCTAGGTGTGATGTGTATATGCACAAACTCCCCCTGATGAATGCATTTATTATGTATTGAAAACATAACTGATAAACGTGTTTGGGTTTTTTTAAGAAAAGCAACACTCATGAAAGTGCCCCATACTGCTTCAGAAAACAGCAAGAATAATGTGGTAAATATGTGGACGGAACAAGCGTCCTCTAAAGAAGATTGAAGGATCACACTTTTTTTGTAATTTTTAAAATTTAAATATTCACTGAATCTAGGAACGTAAACTAGTGCATTCTCTAAGGTTTTTTTTTAATTTGTACTTTTTAAAGACAGTAAAAAATAATATTAAAATGGAAAAATTACAAATACAGAATTTCACTAAACATTTTAAAAATAATATGAATGTTACAATACTTGTTGTATGGTGTAGTGTTGTCTTCAAATTAGCTATTCATCTTATCTGATATATGCATCCAAAATAGGAAGAGAAAAAGAAATATATAAGAAATTAAGAGAAAAAAGGTAGAAGAATTCAAAAAAGGGCACAAAAAGTATCGACCATTTATCCTTTCTAGAAGAAAACCAGATCATCAACAAAGAAAGACTTTACTTTTTACTTCATAATTACGATGACTTTTATCAGTTTTTTTATTTTAACTTCATGTTAAATAAAAGCTTGAGGAAAAGTTTGAGGTTTACCTTCTGAATTTTACTTATATTATTTATTCATTTATCTCTGTATTTAGGACAAGGTGTACAAGGAGTATAGGGGTCTCACTGCATAGATCGGATTCGTAGTGATCCTGCTGTTTACAGCCTCCCAAGTGCTGGGATTACAGCACTTGTGTCAATCAAGATTTTGGGGGCCCTAGGGGCAAGACTGGGGATCTTTCCCCAGCTTCCGAGTCTGCCTAAGCAGGGGCTTTAATTCACTGAGCTATTTGGCTGCCCCTTACCTTCTGAATTTTAAAAGAAATGAATAAACCATTGGCCAAAAATGTTTAGTCTTTTCTTGAACGCAGTGTGTGCAGGAAAGTACTGAGCATTTCTTCACACCATCTGTCTCATTTACTCCTTGCAAGGACAAACACCCAACACCCAAAATGGAGAAAGGAAAGGTCTGTTTAGCTTTCAGTTCCTGGAGGTTTCAGTCCACACTCAGCTGGCTCCAAGGCAGAGCAGCACAGGGCAGAGGGCGGCAGTTCATGGAGGCAGCAAAAAGCATGACAGCCAATGGGAGCAGCAGCAGTGACAGAGAAGAAGTCTGTCTCTCTGAAGTTGCCTCTAGGCTCTCTGCACTAGGCCCAGGGATGTACCCACACCTATAATCCCAGCAGTACCAAGACCCATAATTCCAGTGGATCATGAATTAATCTCAAACACTAGAAGTCCCCATTCAATGACTTTATGAGGCTTGAAGGGGATAACTAGACAGAAACTATAACACCATCTATGCCATATAAAAAATCATGTAATAGTACGATATTTATTGAGCTTCATTGTAAATATAGGGGCCAGGGAGATGGCGCAGTAGAATAAGCACTTGCCTGGCAAGTGCAAGGGCCTGAGTTCAATCCCCGAGTTCCACCAAAAACCAAAACAAAACAAAGCAAAGAAAAAAAAAACCAAAATGGCACGTATTGTAAATATATTAGGTGGTTGCTTCTTTATTTTTAGTATATTAATGAGAGATTTTTGTCTTGGATGTACTTTAGTTTTCAAATGTTGAACAGAAAAACAATTTTATTATTTATTATGAATTGTATCCAGTTAAAGTGTTGCAACTTGTTTTAAAAGTTAGAAAAAACAGGGCCAACAAGATAGCTCTAAGTGCTTGCTTAGGCAAGTTTAGGAAAGTGCAAGGACCGTGGTTCTGTCCTGCAGGCTGAGCTGGCCAGAGGCTCAGTGTGGTGGTGCAAGCCTGGAGTCCTGGTGCTGGGGAGGCTGAGGCAGGACAATCAGCGTGAGTCCGAGCTGCGTAGTGAGACCCAGCAACAACCAAATACATAAAAAAAGTTAGAAAAAAATAAAAATGAAATTTAAAAGGACCCTCTTGGCTCTGTAGTAACCACCTTGCTCATCATATGTTGTCAGTCTTATACACAGCTGGCTTACATTTGCTAAAACTGAGTAATTTTCTTCCATCTTAATGATTGACATTGCTCTGATATATTTGTAAAATGATTGTTTCAGAAATGTATTTTACTGCCTCTATTCTATAATTTTATCAGATATATTTCTATAAACATCATGAATTAGATATAAATTTTTAAGAATAATTCTAAAAAAAGGAAGAAGATATTTATTTTAACCTAAGTAATATACTTTTTCTTCCCTTAATATCTGAGTGTCAGTATGGTAGCATGTGCTAACAGTGAATTGGCTCTGTAATTTCTTTTATTAAATTTCTACTTGATATACTTTTAAGCTTCTGGATGTCTTAAAATGTTTTTATTTTATCTACATGTATTGAAATCCTTTATTTTTGTTTTGTTTTTGTGGAACTAAGGATTGAACTCAGGCCGTTGCCAGGTAAGCAGTTATTCTACAGAGCTGTCTGTCTCCCTGGCCTCTGAAATAACTTCTTGTACATAGGTATGTGATTGAAACATTTTTTTCCTTTCACAACATTGATTTTTACTCTGCACCTCTTTGCTATTCGTGAAGAGAATCGTTCACTGCCTTGTCTTCCTCACTTCATATCCATCTTTTTTCAGTGACTGCTTAAGACAGTCTTTATGTCTGTGTCTGACAGTTGTATGTGAAATGTATCCTGGTAAAATTCTTTTATCTTGCCCGAATTTCCTAAAAACTCTCAAAACTTTAAATTGAAGTTTTATCTTTTATCACCCTAAAATGCTTATTAAAATTGCTTTGAATCATGTGATAATACCCTACAGATCACTGATCGTTTCTCATTTTTATTCCTTTTCTGTTTTTTTTTTTAATTGGGTAATTTTTATTTTATTTTTTTAAATTTTTAGTCATTTATTTATTCACTTGCTTATTTGGTACAAAGTCTTACTATGCAGCTAGGACTCGTAGTGATCCTCCTGTCTCAGCTTCCCTAGCACAAGGGAAATGGATCTGTAGCATTTCTATATTAATAGTAATGTCTGCTTTATTTTTTTGTGTGTGTGTAAATACCACATTTTCTTAAAAAAATTAAAAAAAAAATAAATACCACATTTTCTTTTTTGTTGTTTTTTTAAAATATATTTATTTTTTATTAATTCTATTGAGAAATAAATATCAATGAAACAGCTCCAAAACTGATTAATAGGACAGTTTCAAGAAGTAATACTTTGTATATTATTATTTTCATAGTAGTTACTCATAGTACAAGATGCAGACATGATATCCTGTCCCAACAGTATTAGTACAAATCCTTCTTCCATTCAACTAAGAGAAAGTAGCTAATATCTATCCTAACTATTTTGTATATGTATATATATATTTTTTTTTCACTACAAAATAGTCCTTCATTTATATGCCCCTTTTTTATTTAGTTTTGTCAGAGCTGGGTATTCCATTGCCATTCAAATATTATAGGTGTGTGAATTCAGCAAAGTAATCCAAAATAGTCCAGTAGCTCAAAATAGTAGTGGGTTATCCATAAGACTGGCAATGTCAGAAGTTGTTGACTTGAGCTTTTTATAGCTCAGCACATTAATATAGCTTTACTTTTTATATCTCATTTTTATACTTTTCTGCTGGATGGTTAAGACCAAGATAAAGCAAGACACATACAACAAAAAATGAAACTTTTGTATATGACAAGGTCAGTCAAATCCTCTCTGGATTTATCCTGTAACCCTGTACTGCACTTTGTAGATCCTCTGTCAGTGTCAACCATGTAGATGAGTCATGGCCATTGCTTGAGCAATTTGTTCTCTATGAAAGCCTGAGAGAAAGTTTTCTCTCCCTGTGACTCTCCTTAGGACACTATATTTCATTGATCACATTGCTCTGTGGCCCCATAAACTTCTTGATCAGAAAATTTGGGACACACTTGAGTTACATGATGTTATGCACAGGTTCTGCTATTAGACTGAGTAATTTCTACTGATGCATTTTCATTTACTATTATTATTTGACTTAAACCTCTTCCAATCTTGACTACTATCATCCCTCAATCTTTACACTTCAGATAATATCTTAAATTTCTGTTTGGTTATATTATATAGTTTCCAATTCCCACTTTGGTTTCTCACCCAATCACACATTATGTTCATTTAACAAAGGCATTTAATTTTAAGTGCTTTAAAATCCCTTTGTGCTGTATGCAGATGTAATATTCCTCACAGTATGTTCCCATTTATTGTTTTTTGGACAACTGTGCCTATTTTGCACATATCTGGCAAGGTCTGACTGCATGTAACACACTACATGGAAACAGGTGGTGCAAGCATGGATCATGCTAGGATTTTTCTGCATGGATGATAAATAGTTCTTCTCTAGTGTGTAGATAAATTAATGGTTAATTTTCTAAATCATGGTAGGCTTTATTTCACTCTAAAATAATGGAAGTCAATTTTGGATTGTTTATGCTCTCAGCCCTTAATTCAAGGTACATGTCTTACTCTTTGATTTTTCAACTTTTGGCATTGCTATTCAGGGCTATGAGCACTGTGCCTAAGATGAATAATGCCTTTCTTCTAGTGCACTTTCCCACAAGTCAGATCACGGCTCTAAAGTTTGATCTTGCCTGTCTAACTCAGTGAGAATTTCATTCCTTGGTTTGGTTACCACTAACATCCTTTGTTCTCCCCTATCTGTACTCTTCTTATTCACTGGGAATTAGAACATGTCTCAGACATTTACTCATTTTTTCATTTTTTTCTTGAAGTACAAATATCAATGAGACAGTTTTAAGACACCTTGACAAGATGGATTTCATAAAATAATACACTGCAAACTGTTTTCATGTTTTGGTATCATAGAAGGTGTATACATGATATTATACCTACAGACATTATTATAGCTAATGTCTCTTATCAGTAAATTAAGAGAGTGTAGCTGTTTGCATATCTTACTATTTATACCAAAATTACATCACAGATTCAACAATTAATACTTTACACCTTGTTATTTTCCTAGTGGTTGTCGATAGTACTAGAAGCCAACATACTATCCTGTCCACCCACCATTAGTGCAAATCTTGACTCTCATAGAATTATGTAGAAGCACGGCATTATCTATCCCAACTGTACTGTCCATACACACACATCATGACTCTTACTTTCTATATCCCTTCCTTTGTCTACACCTGTCAAAGATGGGCACGCCATTGTCATTCAACAATGTTGGACACAATGCAACACAGTAAAGCATTCCACAATAGTGAGTTATCTGAAGAAATTGTCAACCATAGCCATTTACAGTTCAACTTATTATTATGGCCCTGTGGTGTATACTTCATTTTTATACTTTTCTGCTGGATGGTTAAGATCTAGATAGAGCAAAACCAATATACCAACACATGTACATTTTTTTTCTTATGAGGTCAGTGAAGTCCCCTCAGGGTTTACCTCATAATCCTGTACATTATTCTGTAGATCCTTTGTCTGTGTCATCCATGTGAATGGGTCACTGCCAATGTTTGATCAGTTCTGTGAGAGCCTGAGAGAAAGTTTTCTCTCCATGTGACTCTCCCTAGGCACACTATAGAACTTCAATCTCTTTCCTCTGTGGCTCCATAATCTCCTTGTTCAGAAAATTTGGAGCTCAACTGAGTTTCATGATGCTGCAGTACAGGTTCTCCTATGTCCTGAGTCCTCGCTTACCTAGAAAGGCTAGAGCGAAAATGTTGACTGGCGTTATGGCTCTTCTATTTCTCCAATTTTGATTTGTGAGCTTAGGTTGTTAACCATCCAGAAGAAAAGCCGATTAGTATCCTGCAGCATATACCGTTCACTTTGCCTTATCTGACTCAGTTGTTTTTAGTTGCTGTTGTGCGTTTCCATTTGTATTTCTGCTTTTTGATTCTTATACTAGGGAGACTATAAGATATTTACACATGTGTGTCTGGTTGATTTCACTTATGAGTATGTGTTCAAGTGGCATCCATTTCAGTATAAATGCTTCAAACTTATCGTTCTTAATAGCACAATTTTTTCAACCATTCCTCATGTGATGGACATCTTGGTTGCTTCCAAGATTTTGCTATCAGAAATTGTGCTGCTATAAACATAGGTACACATATATCAGTATGATACAATGCTTTCAGTTCCTCTGGGAAAATTCCCAGGAGGGCGATAGCCAGTTTGAATGAGATTTCTAGTCCTACTGTTTTCAGGAGTCTCCACACTGACCTCCACAATGGTTGTAACAGTCTACATTCCCACCAGCAGTGGAGAACTGTTCCCTTTTCCCCAAAACCTCTCCAACATTTGTTGTTGGTTGATTTCCTTATGAGAGCCATTCTTTCTGGAGTGAGATGGTATCTCAGTGGTTTTATTTGCATTTCACGGATGACTAGCGATGTGGAGCATTTTTTCATATATTTATTCGCTTCTTTAATTTCATCTTCTGAGAAGTGTGTATTAATCTCAGATGCCCATTTCTGAATTGGGTCTTTAAATTTGAGGGCCCTGTTATATCTTAGGTCTTTATATACTCTAGACAGCAGACCGCTGTCTGATTGCTTATAAGTTAGGATTTTTTCAAATGTGTGGGTTGTCTTTTCAATTTGTTGACAGTTTCTTTTGACATGCAGAAGCTCCTTAAGAAGAGTTGATCACAGTTGATGATTCTATCAAGTGCTTCCTGTGTGAATATATGTTTGTTCATGAACTCTTTACCGACCCCTATGTCTTCAATAGTTCCTGCTGCTTTCTCTTCCAGGAGATTAGGTGTTTCTGTTTTAATGCTTAGATCTTTAATCCATTCTGACTTTAACTTAGTGCGTGGTGATACAGCTGGGTCAAGTTTTAGTTTTCGGCATGTAGAAAGCCATGCTTTCCAGTACCAATTTTTAAAGAGGATATCCTTCTTCCAGTAAGTATGATTGGCCCCTTGGTCAAAGATCAGATGGCTAAGTGTGTTTGTAGATGCTCCTGTACCTTCTAATCTATTCCATTGATCCTCAGCTCTATTTTGTTTCCAATACCATGTTGATTTTATCACAGTGGCTTTGCAGTATAATTTCAAGTCAGGAATTGTGATGCCTCCTGCCTTGTCTTTATTGGCCAAGATTGCCTTTGCTATTCTAGGTTATTTGTGGTTCCAAATAAATTTTAGGAATGATTTCTCTATGTCTGGGACGTATGTTGATGGCAGTTTGATAGGGATTGCATTAAATCTGTACAGCAACTTTGGGAGTATGGCCATCTTCATGATGTTGGTTCTTCCTATCCAGGAGGATGGAATATCTTTCCATTTTCTGAAATCCTGTATAACCTCTTTTCTTAGGCTGTTGTAATTTTCTGTGAAAAGATCTTTGACTTCCATGGTTAAGTGAATCCCAAGATATTTCATTTTCCGTGGTGCTATTGTAAAAGGTATTGTTTCTATTGTTTCACTTTCAGTGTGCTTGTTATCTGTGTAGAGGAATGCTATTCACTTTTGAGTGTTGATTTTGCATCCTGCTATGCTACTGAATTTCTGTATCAGTTCTAGTAGTTCGTGGTGGAATATTTTGAGTCTTCCAAGTAAAGTATCATGTCATCTGCAAATAGTGATAATTTAACTTCTTCTTTACCTATTCTTATTCCCTTTATTTCTCCCTCTTTTCTAATGGCTGTTGCTAAGGATTCCTAGATTGTATTGAACAGCAGGAGTGATAGAGCACATCCTTGTCTTATACCTGATTTAAGGGAAATGATTTCAGTTTTTCCCCATTTAGGATTATATTAGCTTTTGGGTTGGCATAGATGGCTTTTATCAAGTTAAGATAGAATCCATCTATTCCAGTTTTCTGTAGGACCTTGAACATGAATGAGTGTTGGACTTTGTCAAAAGCTTTCCCTGCATCAATTGAGATGATCATGTGGTTTTTAGATTTCAGTCTATTAATATAGTGTGTTACATTTATACATTTTTTAATATTGAACCATCCTTGCATCCCTGGGATGAATCCTACCTGGTCATGTTGTATGATCTTCTCGATGATTTGCTGTAATCTGTTTGCCAGGATTTTGTTGAGTATTTTTGCATCTAAGTTCATGAGGAAGATTGGTCTGTAGTTCTCCTTTTTGATTGTGTCTTTCCTTGGTTTTGGAATCTGTGTTATACTTGCCTCCAGAAATGATTTGTGGAGGACTGTTTCCTTTTCAATTTCAATGAAGAGTTTGTGGAGTGTGGGGATTATATCTTCTATAAATTTCTTGTAGAATTCAGCTGTGAATTCATCAGGACCTGGACTTTTCTTTGTCGGTAGGCTTTTTATTATGTTTCGTATTTCGTTGGCTGTTATTGGCTTATTGAGAGTTGTTATATCTTCTTGATTCAGTTTTGGTAATTTGTACCTTTCGAGGAATCTATCCATTTCTTCTGTGTCTTCTATTCTGTGAGCGTAAAGATTCTCGAAGTAACTATTAATAATCTTCTGAATTTCCAGTGGGTCTGTGGTGATTTCACCCTTTTCATTCCTTATCGCTTGTACTTGAATTTTCTTTTGCCTCTTTTTGATGAAGTTGGCAAGAGGCTTATCAACTTTATTTAGTTTTTCAAAGAACCAGCTTTTTGTTTTGTGGATTCTTTGAACTGTTTTTT